>JAMYXO010000343.1:20000-22500 GCA_033310375.1 Conus canariensis | reverse complement strand
TTTCTTAAATATTTTCACCTGTTTTCATTTCCTTTGAAGTAATTTTCGACACCCAAAATTTTTCTGTCCATATACGCTTTTTTCTGAAGGTGAATTATCGTAGATGCCTTTGTGTATACTTTTGAATCTGGATCTTTTTTCTTTGTATTGACGTATCCATTTGTAAAACGTAATCATGATGTATGTGGATGACTTCATTATTTACCCCTCACCAATGCTCTTGACCCATTGTCTTCCCCACTTCCTCGCCCCGCACCCCAAACCCTTTTGAATTATGGTCTGTGGCCGATGTTCAATAAAGTTTGTTCGTTCTCTCTCTCTCTCTCTCTCTCTCTCTCTCTCTCAATATATCTTTGTAACATTGATGTATATTGTTTTAGGGTTGTTCTGTCTCATGTTAGGCTTAATGATCTACCTTTGAACAATAATCTTCATAGGTTCAGTGATAATTCTTATGACAAAAATTGTCCTTATTGTGTAAATATAATAGAAGATGAATATCATTTGATATACAGTCGCCCACTGTATACAGATTTTCGTGCAGCATTATATCTAATCTTCTTCATTTACCAATGTCCACTCTTCTTCAGGCACATCAGTATCAAAGAACCCTTCCACTTTCAAAATTTATATTTCTGTCAATTCGAAGGAGACAGAGCCTGACTGTTTAAATGATAGTACATGAAAACATGAAGATAGTAAGATAATGATTTTCCCCTCATAATTGCAAATGCATTCAGGTTTACTATCATCTATATTGGTCGAACAGGAAGTTTCCGAGGAGTTTTATCATATACTTATTCATGCTCTTGTTCTTTGTGGTTCGAATCTTATATTTATTTTTTGTTTCGAATTTGTAATGTGCAGGCTCATGTCCCGACCCGTTTCCTCATCTCCTTGTCCCTTTCACCCGCCCCCCCCCCTCTCCCCCGCCCTCCCCCCACCCTTCCCTCAGTCCACCCCCTTTTATCAACTTGAATGGTGGCTCGTGGCCGATGTTCAATAAAACATTTTCGTTCGTTCGTTCTCTCTCTCTCTCTCTCTCTCTCTGTGTGTGTGTGTGTGTGTGTGTGTGTGTGTGTGTGTGTGGTGTGTGTGTGTGTGTGTGTGTGTGTGTGTGTGTGTGTGTGAGTGTGTGTGTGGTGTGTGTGTGTGTGTGTGTGTGTGTGTGTGTGTGTGTGTGTGTGACTGACTGACGGACTGACTGACTAACTAACTGCTGCATATGATGACAATCAGGATTAATTAATCTAACGTACACATATTGCTCTCTCTCTCTCTCTCTCTCTCTGTGTGTGTGTGTGTGTGTGTGTGTGTGTGTGTGTGTGTGTGTGTGTGTGTGTGTGTGTGTGTGTGTGTGTGTGTGTGATGTGATAGGTTCATGGGCAGCACGCATTGTCACAGCTCTAAAACTGCTCAGAAATGTTTGCTTGAAGTTTGGAAATATCCATATGCAATGGCCAGATCTTGTAATGAAGATAAATGCATAAAAATGCAGTTGAAAACTTTAAGAAGTTAGAATCGAGTTGAAAATACCGCCGCACAGTGACTCGGAAAAATGCGCTGAAACCAAGTCTAACTGACCGTGAAACATGTTCAAGGGGAAGGAATCAATGCCAAAATGACTCTAGTGTCACTTGCAACATTTAGAAAGAATGGGGGTTAGTTACCGCCAAGGACATAGACGAGCAAAGTACAGGACAAGACACAATGCGTTTCGACCTCTTGGGTCTTCTGTTTTTGCCTGAAGAAGACCCGAGAGGTCGAAATGCATTGTGTCTTGTCCTGTACTTTGTTCGTCTATGTTCTTGGAGGTAACTACCCCCCCTCTCTTTCTAAATTGTGCTTCATTTTCCGCTCTCAGTCACTCCGTTTTGAAACCTCACTTGCAACAGTTGTCTCCCGCCAATATTGCTTTTGCGATTTAAAAAAATCGTTATTTACCGCGTGCACGCACGTACGCACGCATACGCGCGCGGGCACGCGCGCGCGCGCGCGCGCGCACACACAACACACACA
The DNA here is from genome assembly GCA_033310375.1 of Conus canariensis. Taxonomy (NCBI): domain Eukaryota; kingdom Metazoa; phylum Mollusca; class Gastropoda; order Neogastropoda; family Conidae; genus Conus; species Conus canariensis. The sequence continues at coordinate 20,481 of JAMYXO010000343.1, read as the reverse complement.
CACACACACACACACACACACAAGCACACAAGCACACATATACGCACGCACTCACATACGCACACACGCAAGCGCGCGCATGCACGCACGCACATACTCAGTCTGTTCACCGACGCACAGAGACTCTCTCTCTCTCTCTCTCTCTCTCTCTCTCTCTCTGTCTGTATCTGTCTCTGTCTCTCTCTCTCACTCTCTCCCAACTCAATCTCTTTGCACTGTAACTCTTATCACTCACTGTGTGTGTGTGTGTGTGTGTGTGTGTGTGTGTGTGTGTGTGTGTGTGTGTGTATGTGTGTGTGTGTGTGTGTGTGTGTGTGTGTGTGTGTTGTGGCGCGCGCGCGCGCGCGCGCGCGCTCGCGCATGTCTTTGCGTGTGTGTTCGAATGTGCCTTTATGTCTGTCTAAATGTCTGTCTGTCTGTAGGTACGTATGTGTCTGTGAATGCACGCATGCGCGTTTGTTTATGTGTGTGTGTTTGTGTG
>JAMYXO010000343.1:0-12500 GCA_033310375.1 Conus canariensis | reverse complement strand
CGTCTGCTCCATAGTTTTAAACAGAATTTAATCTAATCCAGTTATTGTTTTTATCATACTCTCTGTCAAAAACTTGTTCAGTATAATAAAACCCTATAAGGCCCAAATGTGTTAAGATTAATCCAGTTCAGTTCTGTAAGATCGTTTCTATTTAGACTAATATCAATTTTGTTGCTTGTTGTCATGACCTTTAATATCCTCGCCATTGTAAAGAAACACGACAGTAACTTTAAGTTTGTCAACGTCTAAGTTTTGCAGCTAATAAGAATTCCTTTCATAAGATTGTCCACTGACGCCCAGAGCTCCATTTCTCGCCTCATCTTTTAAGACAGAAATTTTAAATATACATTGTGAACGTGTCTCCTAATTTTGTGCGTTGAATAAACTGTAATTTTGTAGAAGCTTTCTTTAAAAACCGATTCTCTTCTGTGGAGGATGTACTGTTTGTCCCCAAACGGCTTTATTTCGATCTCTTTCCGACTGTTGTCCTCTGGCATAAGACTTACATGTAAAGGGCCAGAGTTCAATGCTTTTCTGAAACTTTTTTGACGGTCAAAAAATGTAAATGGGCTTAAGAATTCAAATTTTATGTCCCATTCTAAATATGGTTCTAAGTGCCATTTGTTGTCAGTTTTTCGAACTATTTTATATTCATACTGACCCGCATTATTTGCTTCTACATTGCGTAGTTGTTCTAGTTTAGAAAACCTTTTGTTGTCGTCAACCTCTTTGCGTTTATAATAACCATCTTTAGTGTACTCAAAACCATACAAAGTGCCTATCTCACCGTTCTGTTCAAAGTCCTCAACGTCTGCAAGGTCTTTTAATTCTAAAGTTACACACCTCTCAGGCGCTAATGTAACTCCTGATTCTTCTGGCCCACGAGACATTATTTTTAGTACACCTTATTATTTTATTTCTAAAACAATGTGCAGGTTATCACATTTCACGACTTTCCCTGTTTTATCTGTGATCTTTATATTAAACGATCTGACCCTCCCACAAGCTAATCTTTTAAACTGTAAATTAGGGAATTGTATAATTTCATAATCGCAATATGCAGCTTTCCCTGATGGAAGAGCTCTTAAAACAGTTGAGGGCCTTCCATCATATAAGTTTTCATCAGTGCTCAGCTCGTCCAAATGAACATAGAGTAATGAATGTAATGCAAGATCGAGCGGATATTCTCCTCATAAGTAGTTTCGTCTGATGTAACTCTAAAACCATGATTGTCAGTTGCAAAGCCTAACATTTTAGCTAGCTCTACATCAAAAAGGTAATGGTCTACTTCTTCTTCAGGTTTGAATGTCAACATTATTTTTCAAATTTGCATTGTTAAGTTTGAGAGTAATGTCGAAGTTACTCATTGCTTCTTTCAGCGAGCAAAACCCGTAATAACCATCAGGTATGGTTAACTGGCTAACTAAGTTTCCTCTATTATCAAATTTTTTAATCTTATTATTCTCCTTGGATTCAGTTATATTAACCATACGACTTTGTAAAAAATTTCATGGAGTGCGACCCTTTGGGTTCCGCAGTTATTATCATAGCATATTCTAAAAACGAAGGACTGTCTTGAGTTGTTATTGTTACAAACATTTTTAAAACAAATTTAAAAATGAGTGCATTCAAATATACTAATGCAAAATATTCTGTCGGGCCGCACTACAATCTTAAAAATATAACAACTGACACCCTTGACATTTCTGTGACTCAGTCTGACGCCTTTCAAGTAAAGTTAGTACTCCATTGGATCGTTATCTTAACCCTCCTATTAAAAAAGACTACATCGCGAAAGTGTGGTTCAGTCATCCGATGCAGTTTTATCAGAACCATTAAACTTTGCTGTGTTTTGCGCATCAGCTGGGTGTGGAGTGTCGTATGCTGATCATTTAAATCATCCTGATCCTTTGGTGAGGTCAGTGTATAGATTTCATTTTTATTACACCTTCAGACGTATTTTATCTGAACTGCAAGCGCCATTACCAAATGACAAAACGTTTAATCCATTCAGCAACAGAATAGATTACAAGGCTTTTGAAAGGATCTGTAACGAATTTGATATTGACCCAAAGACAGACTTTAGACAAAAGTTGGATCTTAATCATGGTTTAGGCACCCTTTATTTTTGGGGCGTGCACAGAAAGTATAACTATGATTGGAATCCTCCTTACACATCTTTCTCTTCAGGCACAACTGTTCACCTCGGGTCCATAGAGCAAGAGCATAAAACAGCATGGACAACATTTATTTTGGATACTTCTAATGGTCTAACTAGAGCGGGAATAGAACGAATAAACGACTCTATTCGTACTTATGTTTGGTGTTTGCTAGGTTCGCAAGCACAAACGAGATCAAACATAATTGATCCTTCTACTGGCTTTGATGCACAAAAACAGTATTTAGCAAATTTAGAGGATTCTATTAATTCTGCAATTGATTTGCCTTCAAGTATTAAAAGGTACCAAAATGTTTTGCAATACGCAAGATCGAAAGTAGACTTTGCTGTTGGCACTGGTTTATACATGCTGCCTTCTGACCTCAGACTTCAGATAGGAACAATAATAAACTATAATAATGAAATCCTTGCGGCTGGTAAAGAAGAGAAGGTCGGAAAAAACAACATAAATTCTAAGCCAGCAATAGCAATAAAAAAAGAAGCCCCACCAATCCCGAGCCCCCCTCTAAACCCCATCCAATCCCCCCCTCAAAACCCCATCCAATCCCCATGGTGAATAAAAGCGACCCCCATGAATATGAAAAGACAGCACTTGTTATTGGATTAACTGCCCTAGGATTACTTGGTCTTTATCTTACTATAAAGTAACCCAACTATTAAGACAACTAATGTCCATAAGTGCTCGGCGATAAAGCCAACTACTTTGCTTGCAGTAGACAAAAGCCAGCTAACGATCCCCCTAATATGCCAGGTAAAGAGTCTATTGCCTTACTGGCTAATTTTTTTAATAAACCCGCAAGATGATCAAGTTGTTTTTTTACCCATGATTTATCGGGTGGAGGAGATGGTGGCGGAGGCACTAACCCTTGCCCACCACCGCCTGTAATAGCCAACACCAGTGTACTTATTGCAAATCCTAAGGCTGTTATAACACTTGCTAATGTGACACCTTGCTCTCTAAACAGTGTTCTTATTCGTTCTGCTAGCGTTGTGTCTTCATACAAAATTCTTTGGATAGTTTTCTTATTCTGCTCACTTGAGTTCGTAAATTGTTCTCGGTTATTAGACAACACTTCTAGTCTTGCTGATCTCTCTTGTTCAAGATCTTTTAGTCTTTGTGTTATTCTTTCTTTAACACCAGGTTCTAAGTTGTGGTCATCAGCCTCAACTAGTTTTTCTTTTTCTCTTTTTATATGCTCATCTAGTTCACCCAGTTTTGCTAAATTGTTTGTTAACTCACCCCTGATGCTTCTCAAAGCATGATCAAGGGCTGTTATTTCTCTCATAGGTAGCGGGCGGATCGTGCATAGTTTTTTAATACTGTTTCTTCTGAAAAACTGGTTTCTGCTTCTATTATTTTGTTTGCTGTTGGGCTTAAATCTTTAAGTTCCATGTTTTGTATTTGGTTATCTGTTGGGAGTTCTTGTAGTGTGTTTTGAAGTTTAGCAACTGCTTCCCTATCTAATTTTGGTTTAGTAATGCCAAGGCGATTTTGTTCGCTCACACTGAGCCTTTGTCTAATTGTACTCTTTTTTAAAAACTTTGATGAGTCTGGTTTAGTTGTAAGCTGAACAAGTTGTCCTTCGTCGTTTCTCACAAACAAATGGTCATCTTTTGTTTCAAAATCATTAGGGTCTATAAATTCGGGAGGTTCTTGACCTAAACTTTGATAAAATGATTTGACCTTACTTTCTGTTAATTCACGCCGCAATGATTGTAATGGATGTGTCAAAGGAGTCATTTCACTCATGTCGTCTCCAGGATCATAAACATCATAATCTTCAATGCCTGCCATGTTTTAAAAATAATTAACTTTTTATTTTGTTTTAAAAAAAAAAATGTCACAAGCATATGGCTCAATTCTTGACCCGCATAGAAGACTGAAAGAGCCCTTTGGCGTGAAGGGAAATAAACAGAATATTATTGTTCCAAATAATCCATCTACTATTGATTCAGATCAAATTCTTACTGTTAAATTTCCAGACCTAGGAGCAGATGAAGTGATTGTGCCGGGATCTGCACGTCTTACTTTCAAAATAGAACTCGAATCAGCAACAGACGCAAACAGGACAGTAGTTCAGAATCTGGGACGGGCAATCGTTAAGAAAATTTCTATAAAACTTGAGGGGCAAGAAATATTTTCTTTACACATGCAGACATATTTCTAATCTATTCTGATCTATGGCTAACCGCGAATGAAAGGGCTGACCTCGCGTTTCAAGGAATCGAAAATAACGAAGCACTAAAACACAGAATAGACGCCAAAGATGCTAAAGACAGTAACAAGGCTGAAGCTGTAAGTTATGCGTTTGGAAATCGCTTTTCTATACCCTTGGATTTTGAGTTGTTAAAAGCGCATGCGCCATACTTTCAAGGAGCATTAAAAGACAGATTGTCATATGAACTAACTTTTAATGAATACAAACGTGTCATTAAATCTACAGACACTAACGCAAAGTACAGCATTTTCGACATCTCGTTAGAGTTTGACATTGTTAGCAACCCTAACTTAGCAAGGCTGATTGAGCAACAATATCAGTCAAAATTAGCAATATATTACGAAAGAGTGATTCATCATTCAAAATATATCGAAAGCAGGGCAGACACTATATGGAATTTTAGTTTTAGCGCCACAGCACGATCACTTAAAGGTATTTTATTGCTGTGTGAAGATGATAAAGAACCATACCAAAGACAAAGGAAAAGTTTATTAATCCTAAAATAACGAAAGTACAATGTTCAATTGAGGGTAGTCCTAACCAAGTCTATGGTAGTGGGCTTAAACCTTATCATCATTTTGATGAAATAAGAAAATTGTTTGGAGGCGGGAGGTCTAGAAGTCCAACAGTAGATCTTGTGTCTAAAGATCTACACCTTCACAGTGTTAGACTTGATGAATATTTAACAACGAAATACGGTTTATGGATTGACCTAAGGTCAACAGAGGATAATCAGTTGCATGGGAGTGGGAGAACAGTTAAAGACGTAATAAACATTCAAATTGATAAAGAAAAAGAGAGTGATAAACCACTTAATGTACATTTGTTTTTAATATATGATGCGCAGCTGAATATTCAAGATAACAGATTAAAAGATATCCAATACTAAATTATTTTTATTTTTTTTAAAAAGCATGTCTGTTCAGGTTTATCCAAAAGTGCCCAAAGAAGAGATAGTAGGCAATTCTGTTGCTGTAGACATAAAAACTTTCAGATTAACAAACATAACACAAATGCAAACCCAACTAGAGCAGGACCTTTCAAAATACAACAAAACCAAACGAAGGTATTCTGCTGCCTTTAATGCTGTTACATATGTTAATACTGGAGCATCAATCACTAGTGCTCTATCAGCAGGAACAAGTGTAGGTCTCTTAGCAACAGGCGTAGCTGCACCGCAGCTTTACCTCTAGGCGGTTTGTCTTTAACTCTTGGCCTGTGTTCAATAGCTGTAAGTGCTGTCAGCAAAAAAATAAAAGCTAAAACTCCAAAAGCACACAGCTATGGTTCAACTAATAACAGCTAAACTTAGTTCCTTCAAACTGATAATTGATAAAGCACTTGCCGACTCGAACATCACGGATGAAGAATTTAGTCGCCTACAGGCTGATTTTGAGGACTACAAAAGACAAAAGTTTGATCTTCAAAGAAAGGCAAGGGCAACTTTTTCTCAACAGCCAGACACCGATCAGATAAAAAAGGAATGTTTAAAAAAAGTAAACGAGACATTAAACTCTGTTTTTAAACAGCTCACATTAACAACCCCAAAGAGTGTTTATACTTTAGTTTATGAGTCTAAGCACAAAAAGACCGTTGATATTGATCCTGATTAACTTTTATTTTTTTAATTTAAATAAATATTTTGAGTTAGAAAAGAAAACTCAAAATGGAATACACTGATTTTGATTCTTGGTTTGATGCAGAAGAGAGTTTGTCAAAAGCTTTGAAGGATACAAATATAGAAGTTATTAATCCAACAAATGTGTTAGAAAGCGTTGAGTATGCTATTTCTCAAATCCCCAGTTATTTAGCAATAAACCCTCCAGTTAAAGTAAGGTTAGTTGTTTTAGTTGATTACATAACAATAAGCGAAGAAAATCTAGAAGTCTGGGTCTCAACTAAACAGCAGGCTATTCTTTCTTATAATGATTTAACGCCTGATTGGGCAGAACAACTTCTTACTCAGTTTAACGACGCCTCTGAAGCAGCAAAAAATGAGAGGCTCTGGTTGGTCAGAGGGTAAAGTATTAGAGATTAGATTAAAACAGGCTAAATACGAGCCAATTATAGGAAAGTCTTTTATTCCTCTACCATCAGAATTAGTTGCAAAGAGAGCGGTTCTGAACATAAAGAATTCAGATAACAAATGTTTTATGTGGTGCGTTCTGCTAGGCTACACTTTGTTAAAAAAAATGCAGAGAGAGTTACTAACTATTTGCAGTGGACCAGTGATCTTAACTTTAACGGCCTTGAATTTCCTATGGCTGTAGACAAGATTGATCAGTTTGAAAAACAGAATCCACCAATAACTGTTAATGTCTACACATGGTCTGTTAAATCAGGCCTTCAGCCAATTAGAGTGTCAAAAAACAGTCCATCAACAGGAGAACCAGCCAGGAGTCATGTAGACTTACTCCTAATGCAAAGCCTTAATGGGTTGCACTACACGCTAATACGCACAATGAGTAGATTACTAGTTCATACTACAAAAAATGGACACAAACAAGAATTCTGTAGAAAATGTTTAACAAGAATTCCGTCTGTTCAAGCAGCGAGTGAACATGTAAAACATTGTCTTAGTCCAGTTGACTGCAATACAGAACTAATTATGCCAAGAGAAGGCAGTAAGGTTAGTTTTAAGAATTACAAAAAACTCCAGAGGTCTCCATACGTTGTTTACGCAGACTTTGAATCGCTTATTGTTCCTTATGAAGGACCAGCTCCAAAACATTTACCAAAAACAGTTATAATGAATAATCACCAGATTTGTTCATTTGCCTTCATTGTTGTCAGGTCGGATGGCGTCCATTCAAAGCCAGAATTATACAGAGGACCACATGCAGCAAAACATTTCTTAAAACGCATGCAAGAAGTTCGTAATGTCTGTTCTAATAATCTAGTCCTATCCGATCTTAAGATGACCCCTGAAGATCAAGATCGCTATGACTCAGCCACTCACTGTTGGATTTGTGGATTAGAGCTAACCCCTGAAAGTTTAAACCCAACAGTAAGAGATCATGATCACATTAGCGGAGAATTCAGAGGAGCAGCGCATAACAATTGCAATCTTCAACTAAAGTTTGATCCTAGGACTTGGAGAACTTCCTATATTCTTTCATAACTTGCGAGGTTTATGATTCTCATCTTATATTGCAAGCAGTAACTAGCAATTTTAGGGTGTCATGCATTGCGCAGTCATCAGAAAAGTACATGTGTTTCACTTTAAATAATTTATCTTTTTATGACTCTATGCAACACCTGATGGGGAGTTTAGAATCACTAGCAGGATCCTTAAAGTCCTGCCCAATAACAGAACACTATTTTGACCCAACACTTGTTAGAAAAGGCGTTTATCCTTATGAGTACATGAACAGTTGGGAAAGGTTTGATGAAGACTCACTTCCTCCTAAAGGTGCGTTCTTTAGTAGTCTTAGAGGAAAGGACATCAGTGATTCTGATTATTCTTATGCTCAAGAAGCATGGCAGAAGTTGGAGTGTGAAACAATGGGAGACTATCATGATGCCTATTTAACCCGTAGAGTGCCTTTAAGCCGTCAGCTGACGCCGCATTAAAAATGCTTTCCCAGTGCCTATGGGCCGTCCACTGACGTCATGCATTTTTCTTGAATTTTCATTCGTTACTATTTCTATCAACGGACTTAAATAGAGTGTGCGTAGTAAGCCTTATATGTCTGTAGTATTAAAATGATATGTAAATGACCACACGTGAGGGGAAAGCCCATTTATTCTCATCACTGACTGGATGACCAGCCAGCACTTCGTCTCGCTTGCAAAGATGGCGGCGCAACCTTCGACAAGCGCAGCGACCAAATCAACGTATTTACACAGCTGAGCAGGCTCTGCTAATGATTTTTGAACAAAGACAATAATCTTTTATTCAACGACTCACTCGAGCATGAAGGTGAGATGATGATAGTGATGGAATTGCCAACCGTATTCGTCAGTTATTGTGTCGGGCTGTGTGACCTCAATGTGTGTTCAGCTGACTGGTTTGCCAGCGTCGAACGAGCTCGCCTAGTATGTACTCTGCACTGCGTGCCAGTGGTCAGTGACGTGATAGTCAGCGCAAGAGGGGAGCGCGGCCTGCTCGCGGCGCGGCACAGGGCAGAGGAAAGGTAGGGGAAGAGGAGCAGTGAAAGAGAGGGTTGAAGTCCAGCAAGGGGCGTGGTGGGGAGAGGGGGGCGTGGTCGTGGACTGACCTGTCTGCATAGAGTGTGAGCGTCTTGATAGACTTCTAAACTGTTTTACTTTCATTTACAGGTGTAGCATGACAATACAAACTTTATTTTCAACTTTTTTGCTTTGTGTTCTTGTTTGGATGTGAAGATGTAGTGGTAAATACATATGCTTTTGATCGTGCAAAAAAATCTATCCAAATCTAATTGTCTAAATACTTTTTTATTATCAAAATTAAAACAAAAGAAGCCCAGATTCAAAATCTTCATTCAATTTCCTTCAAAAATCATATATATTTCATTGTTATATCTTTTGTAGTTTCTGAGCTAGAATTTTTTGTTAATTATTACCCCAAATCATTAGATTTCCCTGGCACTGGGAAAGCCTTTGTTTGTAACATTTTCAAGCAGCTTCAAGCAGCGAACGGGTTAATGGCAGATACTTGTTTGTTGGCAGATATCTTTGAAAATTACAGAAAGACCTGCATGAAACATTATAGTCTAGATCCTGCGCATTATATTTCTGCGCCTGGGATGAGTTGGGATTCTTTTTAAAATTTACTGGTGCACAGATTTATTAACTGACCTACCAATGCTTCGGGTAATTGAAAACGGATTGCGTGGCGGAATTAGTATGGCGTCTCACCATTACTGTAAAGCAAACAACAAATACCTAGACAACTATGATCCAAGTAAAACTTCTAACTATCTTATGTATTTAGATGCAAACAATCTGTATGGTTGGGCTATGAGTCAATCACTTCCATTACGTAACTTTAAAATGTACACAGGAGGTGTAAAAGACATTCAAAAGTTTTTAAAATGGCTGCATACTCTAGAAGCTGATCAACAACGGGGCTTTATTCTAGAAGTTGATTTAGAATATCCTCATGAACTTCATGATTACCATAATGACTATCCATTAGTGGCAGAAACCCTAAAGGTGTCAATGACAGAACCGCCTAAACTTGTGCCTAATCTTCGTGACAAAAAAAATTATGTCTGTCATTACAGACTTCTACAATTTTATTTAAGACATGGTTTAAAGTTAACAGCAGTTCATCGTATAATTGCATTTGATCAAGAACAGTTCATGAAACCATACATCATGAAGAACACTGATTCTCAGAACTAAATCCGCAGATGCTTCAGAAAAAGACTTTTTCAAGTTGATGAACAACAGCTGTTTTGGAAAGACTATGGAAAATCCGCACAAGCGCAAAGATGTCAGATTGGTTACTAGAGAAAACGATGCAATTAAGCTGGTGTCAAAACCCAACTACCAAGACTTTAGAAAATTTCATGATCAGCTTTTTGGAATAATGATGAAAAAAAAGAAAGTCAAATTGGACAAACCTGTTTTTATTGGGTTTACTGTTTTAGAATTATCAAAGCTTTTGATGTTAGAATTTCTTTACGACTACTTTAAACCCTTGTATCCAGAGTCCAGAGTTCTGTACACAGATACAGATTCCTTTGTAGTTAACATCCCTACTGAAGATTTTTACAAAGATTTAGAAACAGAAGTGGCTAAAGGGCATGCGGTGGTACGACACATCTGATTACCCTAAAGATTCACCTTTGCATTCAACTGTTAACAAGAAGGTTTTAGGTAAGATGAAGGATGAATTATCTGGAGGTGTGATCAAGGAGTTTATGGTTTAAGGTCGAAAATGTACAGTCTTTCAAGCCAAAAAAAAGTTGTTAAAAAAGCAAAGGGAATATCTCGTAGTGTTGTGCAATCAAGCATATCCCATGACAACTATAAAAAGCATTTTTCATCATGACAACGTAAAACTACGATCTAATCTACATGAGATCAACACAACTGTTGTAACAAAGAAGTCATTAGATAGAACAAACACAAAACGTGTGTTTGTTAATCCAGAGTTTTCATATGCAATCGGGCATTGGAAAACAGCATATTACATACCTTCTTCATCCGCGGGTTTATATTTTTCCTAAATTTATCTAGAAGCTCAATCATATCAATATCCAATTCAGACAAAATTTTTCTCATGTTTGCTTGAAGTGCACGAATTTTTTTTATTTTTTCAAGATATTCTTTATCCAATATTTTGATAATCAAAATTTGGGATTTTGGGCATAGGCGATCAGGATGCGTTGCCATGTACCGATGAATCCACTTAATTGTTTCCTTAATAGCTGAACACGTATCATATGATTCTTGTATTAATTCTAAGGTCTCTTTTTTATCATCATTTTAGTTTCATGTAAGATTTCTTCCTTTTGAGCTTCCATTTTAAACTCAAATATATTTACGTAAATTAATTAAGCGGAACTGTGTCTGGCGGGATTATCTGCAGTTCTTCCTTCACAAAAGATCTTCGGGGGGCTGGTCGTTTTGTTGTGTCAGTTTCTCGTAAATAATACACTGGCGGATTCATTTTCACAATTTTTTTTATCTCATATGGATCAACACTCCAAACTGGATCTGTTGCTCTGATGCGAGTGTCCCCTTCGCTTCTCCCGGTGAATAAAGGTATCTCACTTTTAAACCAAATGGTAATAGTTTACTGGATGAGTCTTCAATAGCAACATTTATTTGTTTGGTTTTGATTGCTTGTACTGGTTTTAGCCCTTTAAATTCTTCATTATTCATTGGCGCAAAACTGAGGGCAGTCTTCTAACCCATTCTGTGTGCGAGAATTGTCAATCAGCTCTCTGTGATTACTGGTAGGAGAAAAGTCTTTCAGATAACTGTTTGTTAAAGTTTTCAACCAAAGCCTGTGATCTGTGAACACCCGGAATGCCTCTTTTAATGGTAACTCTATGTTTTAACAATAATTGATTCACTTGACCTTTAAATTTTTTCCGTCATCGACTTGAATCATGCGAGGATAAGTTAAGGGTCCTCGTTGGTATATCAGCTGTATAGCAACAGCAACAGCAGAAGCACTCTTTTGTGTTAATGGTTCCGCATCTTTGTATCTTGAAGCTATATCAATGACTGTAAGTGCGTACTTAAATCTTTTTTCGTCTAATCATATCATGGGGTAAATATAGAAGATCCATTTGATGGGGGTCGTTTGGAGTTATATTCACAAAGTGTGGTCTCTGTATTCGTTTAGGCGCAGGTAAATAAATTTGCCAAATCGCTTGGTTTTAGATAACCATTCTTTTGCTGTTTGTTCACTAACTCCCGCTGCTTGGCTAAGCTTTTTAAATTGCCGTTATTCCCTTCCAGTATCCTTTTGGAGAATAATAGATTTTGTAAAATTTTTATTCGCCAATACTTTGTGCAACAAAATACACAGCGGTCATGCCCAAAGACAATAAACAATATTTCTTGCATCTTTTGTTTTTCTGATGGTTGATAGTAATCGCTAAATTTTGGTGGGGGCAATGTTACAACTTGTTTGCCTGTTACTAGAAAATATTCTTTATTGCCTGGTCAACATCTTTAAATGTGTAAGCTGCATGTCCCTGTTGTTTAAGTCTGTCGTTAATAAAATCTAACTGCTCGGAGGACACTGGAAAGACCAAAACCCAAAGGCTTGTGGCGGGCTCCCCACTTTGCCTTAAAATGGGGGCTACTAAAAAAAAGGGAAAAGATGCTCCCGGATCACCAAAAGGGGGGAGAAATGATGAACCCCATCGGTGCTCAACCAATCATGACTGCAAATCCCAAACACTTAACGGGACCAAATGGAATATCCATTTCTGGGAAAGCGTTCGCTACCACCCGGGGCATGAAGACCACAAACAAAGATGGGATTGTGAAGACTCATCTGAATGAGCAGCGCGCACTGCATCAGCAGATAAACTGGGAAGCCCAAAGGGCCAGGTTTTAAACCACAGTGCCAAAAGGACTCCACGTTTTTGGTTCGGATGGGGAATTTGACGGGCCCCTCGATCCCAGGCCCTGAAACTCAACCTGCCACG
>JAMYXO010003438.1:0-20179 GCA_033310375.1 Conus canariensis | reverse complement strand
TCACAAAACAGGGCAACCCTTAAAGGGGCCGCAAAAAACCAAAAAAAGAATCCGGCTGCACCCAAATTTTCCATACGCACAGCATCATAGACGAACCACGGGACATCACCCAAATGGAAAAAAGCAACAAAGAAAAGCAGAAAAAAAACAAAACCAAACAACAAATCCAATGGCGGGCCCGGGACATAAGGCCCGTCCGTTTCTTCTTTCTCTTAAAAAAAAGGGCCCCGATTACCACAAACAACAAAAAAAAAAAAAAAAAAAAAAGAAAATGACGTAAATCTTTTTTACATCATTGGTTACGTCATATCTGTACAAATTTTAAATTATGCTTTTTCTTGCAAGATCGGGGGAAAAGAAGAATTTCCAAAATATGTTTACATGCAAAAAGCCCCCTCAAAAAGGGTCTGAGCTTTTTGAAACACAAACAACAAGCCTTTATCCATAAATACCCCATCCCCTTATAGCTATTTACCAAATTACAACAATAAACCAAACCAAAGGCTAGTCGATAACGGGTTGTGCATGCCTTGGACTAAAGGATACATAGGACCAGGGTGCTGTACACTAAATGACGGGAAGACCACACAAAAGGGAACAAAAATGCAACCTACCCCACCGACTGAGAGGTATAGAAGGTTACAAAACTAACAGAGACACACTGAAAACTTTTTTCACCCTAGGACACAATGTCCAATTTAAGGTAAAAATCTTTAAAACCAGAGACGGGTTTTAACCACACTAACTGCAAACCGCCTGTACAAGGGGGGAACTAAATCCCCAACCACACAGATGACAGAGATGAAACCCTACCCCTGCCGACGGGAGATGATAGACGGTTGCAAAACTAACATAGACACATAGAAAAACTATTTCACCTCTGGGACAAAAAAGGTCCAACAACAGGAAAAATCTTTTAACCAGGGGCTGGTTTTTAACCACCCTAACGAAAACCCGACTGTAGCAGAGGGGGGAACAAAACCCCCAAAACTGCCCTTCCCTCTCTACCTAGCAAGCTAACACAAGCTAACAGACCACTTTTCAAAACACAATAATCAATCAACAAACACATTACAGATAGCAAATTTACAAACCTAGCAAAAAAGGGCATGTAACAAACACAAAACCCCGGGGCCCCCAAATGAACAAAACTAGGCAGTGAGTTTGTCCTAGTTGGCCTAGGCTTCACAGGCAAAAACTGTCCTAATTAAACTGTCCCGTCCTTAAGGGCAAAGTAAAGAATAAAAAAAACTAAAAATGAAAACAAAAACTGCCATGACAATGGGCCCAGAAAGCTTTAGCACACTTGGAAACCAAATCCTACCAGAACCCCGTTAAAATACACTATTTTTCAAAAAAAGTTTTAAAAATTCATAAAGTAATTAAGGTGGCTGTTGTAAACTCGTTATTAGGGCCGAGTCAAAAAAAGGTAGTGGAGATCTTTTTTGGGAATCAAAAGGGGCCCCAAGGATGGGGTTGGGTTTTTGAGTTTGTGTCCTTGTATGTGAAAACGTGTGAGCTGTTAATATAACTCTTAAAACTGTTTACTTTAAAAGATTGGTTATGGTTTTTTGTGGCATATTGTGTATTTAAATTTGTGTGTACACGTGAGCTTTTTGGTGTAGCTCTTAAAACTGTTGTACGGGAACAGTTTGGGATTGGGGGGGTTTTTACCAAAGGGTTTAAATCCCGTGAGGTAAGGCACGTACTTTTGTAGAGATCATCTAGTGTATGCCGAACTGACTTAGCTGTACTGCATAAGGGGGATATTAGCGTTTCTCTTGGATTGTGCACCCTTGTCTTTTTTAAAACAAGTTTCTTTGGGTTTATATGCACGTACTGTACTGCAGTAGAGGAGGTGAATTGCGCAAGATGCCAAAGAGCGGGAACACTGGGAATAGTGGCAGCAGCCAACTTACGGAAAAAAATGTGTCGGGGGATTTCCCTAGTTTCACAGCAGAGGCCGAGTTGTCCCGGATTTTCAGGGACCCAGCACTCGCTGATTACACCAAAATCACGTAGCGGAGGGAAAGAAGAGCAAAGAGAAAAAGAGGGGAAAGAGAGAGAAGAGTAAAAGAAACAGGGAAAAGAGAGAAAGAGAAAAAAGGAGAGGGAAGAGAAGAACCCTTAGGAAAGAGAAAAAGAGAGAAAGAGAAAAAGAAGAGAAAGAGAGAGAAAAGCGTAAAAAAAAGAGAGGGGAGAGAAAGCAGGAGAGAGAAAAGAGATTTCTCAGTGTTTGAGCACACACACACACACAACCACACACACACACACACACACACACACACAACACACACTGTGTGAAGAACAGTACAGAGATGGGGGGGAGGGGGGGTTTTTTCCGTTTAAAGCAAACTAGCCCCAGTTATGACAGGCGATTTTGGGGAAAAAAAAACAAAAAAAACCACCTC
Source organism: Conus canariensis (assembly GCA_033310375.1). Lineage (NCBI taxonomy): Eukaryota > Metazoa > Mollusca > Gastropoda > Neogastropoda > Conidae > Conus > Conus canariensis. The sequence goes on along the minus strand of JAMYXO010003438.1, from coordinate 17,768 downwards.
CCCACCCCTCTTTTCCACACCCCTACCGGACCTTGTACCGCCACATAAAGCACGCCCGTTTGATTTGACATGTACCAAAGATTCAGGTCACAATAGGCCTAACCCGAAATCTGTTTTCAATCTACGATCGTCATGATCCGTTTTTGGGCCTGCTTGGATCTAGAACTAGATTTTAGTCAAACCGGGAAAAAGAATAAAGTTTTTTTCCCCCTTTATTTGGTTCTGTCTTTTCCGAAACCCGGGGGGAAAAACGGTCCCCCAACAGGGTGCTGGATCAAATCAGTAGACGTTACTCAATGAACTTATGGCATTTTAATCACGGGAGACTTAGTTTGTTATATGGCTCTGCCATCTTTTTTATTGTTTGTTTCCTCGTTTGTTTTACAGACTGAATTTAAAACTAAGTGATTTTTTTAGCATGGCGTGCGTTTCTTTTGAGGTTCTGGGTTCATTTGTGATTACATAACATACCTTCAGCGTGGTTGTTTGTCCTTTGTTCCATTCTTCGTCGATGCACGTTCCAAAGGACTGGCGGGAAACTTCCATTGGGGTTGAGGTAAGTGTTTCTCACGTATTTCAAGAACTCGCGAAGGCCAGGGAGGTTTTGTATCAGTCTTTGAGTTCTGTTCGAGTTCACCAAGTTGCCAAATTCATTCGCACCAATTGCAAATATCTTCTTGACAAGCCGCTGCGCTGGATGATTGTTCCGATACGGCCCTACAAGGCCATGCTCTTAAATTCGCTTCCACAAATTCTGCTTGAAATGGAAGTAACATCCTGCAATTCTTGAGGCTGGAAGTTCTGTCTCGATAGCACTGCGAAGGGCGTGCTCAAAGTCACATATCACCTGGTGCACTCCCCAACGGTGGTGTGTCAGCTGTCATATTTTCGTTTTCAGACGCCCCAAGACCTGGCGGTATACACCAGTTGTTCTGGTTTCCATGAGAGCGTATACAAGTGGGACAATACGCCCACGTACATCTCCAAGGATGATGAGAATCTGAGCATATGGTCTTGAACATGAACAAAATGTCCCATCTACGTAGAGCGTCCTGTATGTCCCGAGTGCTTGCAGATTCTCTTCTGAATCCATTTCGCACCTCGGCCAAAACTGAAAACAAATACGGCTTGTTCCTCTTCAAAGTTTGGTGCCTTGTCCAAGTTCTTCTCAAAAGCTCTGACCTATTGCTTTGTTTGTGAAGCCTTTAGTGCAGCATACCTAATTCGAAGTTGTCTTTTCATAAGAAGTTCGGCTGGAGATTTTCCTGTTGCATTTGGTGGTGTTCCGTTTGTGAAAAGGAATGCCAAGTTTTACTTGAAAATCTTCCTGTTTGTTTCCCATCTTTTTCATGGAGTTTTCTAAATGCCCAGGATGTCTTTCTGCCATGCCATTTGTAGCAGGCTGACCTGGTGCAGTTGTAGTGTGTAATATATCATTTTTTGAAAGGAATGTTTTTAATTCTTCACTGGTGAACTGTGAGCCTTTGTCCGGCACTATGTGTTCTGGTAGTCTCAAGAAACTGAACAGTCTCCGCAAGGCTTGAATTGTTTCAGTGGAGATTGCTTGACTCAGGGGTATTATGTCTTAAAATGTTGAAAAAGAGTCAGTTACCACAAGGAACATTTTTCCCACAAGTGGACCAGCAAAATCCAGGTGAAGACGTTTCCATGGCCCCAAAGGCCAAGACAATGAAGCTGTAGTTGCTGATGGTGATGATTTTGCATTTTCTTGGCAAATTTCACAAAATCTAACAGTTTGTTTAATGTCTTTGTCAATATTGGGCCACCACATGTATCTTCTGGCCAACTGTTTCATCCTGACCATGCCCTGATGTTCTGCATGTAAGTCTTTTAGCAGCAGTTCTTGCAGACTTTGGTATGATGACTCTTGAGTCCCACATAGGGATATCATCTGCAACTGTTATCTCTAGGCGTTTGTTGAAATATGACATCAGACTGTCTACTAGCTGTGTAGACTATCCATTTTTTGTGAAGTTAAGTACATTTGACAATGCCTCATCTTTTTCTGTTTCTTCTTTGACCATATTGCTGGTGATGACTTTTTCATCCTGTATCAATAACACTTGGACCTGGACTTGTTCCTCTTCTGATGGTTTCCTTTGTCCCGGTTTTCTTGACAGAAAATCTTCAACACAGCTCTCTTTTCCAGGAATGTGCACTATCACAAAATCATATGCTGCAAGCAGAAGGACCCATCTCTATTCTTGCAGAACTCAACTGTGGCACTGCCTTCTTAGGATCCAACAAAGATACCAGCGGTTTGTGGTCTGTCACCAGTGTGAAATGTCTTCCAAGCAGGTTCTGTTTGAATTTTGTCACTCCAAAAATCACAGCAAGTGCTTCTCTGTCTAGCTGTGAATAATTTTGTTCAGCATGTTGTAGCACTCTTGAAGCATGGTAGACGGGTAGAAGTTTTCCGTCTTCCCCAGGCTGTAGAAGTATCGCCCCAATACCAATTGGTGATGTGTCTGTTTGGAGAATCAGTTTATTTTGAGGCTTATAATGTTGTAGTATCGTTTGCTGTCATTTTTGTTGTTGTTGATGCGAGTGAATGCTTCCTCTTCTTTTTTTTTTGTCCATTTTCAGCTGACATTTTTCTTCAGAAGAGCATGCAGCGGAGCCATGATTTCTGCAAAGTTTGGTACAAAGCATCTCAGGAAATTTGCAAAGCCTATGAAGGACTGAAGCTCTGTTTTATTTGTTGGTGCAGACATTGAATTGATGTCTCGCACTTTTTCTTGTGAAGCTGACATCCCTTTTTCTGAAATGGTGTACCCATAGTATTCAACTTCATTCAGCTTGAACTCAAACTTTTCTTTTCTTAATTTGAGTCCTTTGTCTTGAAGGGTTTTCAGAACTTTGTGAACATTTTCCAGATGTGTTTCATCTGTATCTCCTGATACAATGAAATCATCCATGAATGCTTTGGTTCCTTTGCAGTCAGCAAGGATACTGTCTATTGTCCTTTGGAAAAGTTGAGCTGCAGCATTGACACCGTATGAGAGTCTTTTGTAGTGATGAAGTCCCTTGGGTATAATTATTGTTGTAAATTTTCTGCTTTCTGGTGTAAGTTCTAGCTGATGATAAGCTTGTGACAAATCCAGTTCAGTGATTTTTTTTACCACCTGCTACCTCATTCAGAATATCTTCAAGACTTGGAATGGGCTGTTGATCTACTTCACAGAATTTGTTGATGGTGCCTGAATAGTCTGTAAACATTCTGAGGGATCCATCTGGTTTGATGACAGGAACTACAGGGGAAGCCCATTCTGAATGAGTAACTTTTTCAATAATGTCTTCCTCAACCAGCTTTTTTTAGTGCAGCTTCATATTTGTCTCTGACAGTAAAAGGTGGCCTTGCTTTTTGGAATATGGGTTTGTCATTACAGACATGTAGAGAGACTTGTGTACCTTTTAGTTTACCCAGTTTCTTTTCAAAAGTTCTAGATACTGCTTGATGATGTCTTCTCCTGTGCTTGTTATTTTGAAAATTGTCTTCCATGGCAACATGAATTTGGCCATGATGTCTCTACCAAGCAGTGATGGTCCATCTGTATCCACCACTCTCACCAAGAAAATATCTTCTTTATCTCCTATTTTTAACTTCATCCCTTTTTCACCAATACATTTTATAGCATTTCCTCCATGACCCGTGAGTGTGACAGACGGTGGCTTCAATGAATCACAGGTGTTGTGAGTTTTCGAAAAATCTGTTTTTGTCATAAGTGTCACTGAACTTCCTGTATCAATTTCCATGGTGATAGGAATGTCTTGTACGTCTATGGTGACTTTGTAGTTGTCATATGGATTATTTGCACTGGAGGTAAAATGTATATGGTACAATGTGTGTGTGGCAGTTTCATCTGTAGCAACTGAATTGTTTATGCTGTGAAGACCATGTGAAATTTCCCTTGTATTCATTTTTACTTGTCAGGATTTTGTTGACTGATGTAGCCTGTAAATTATCATTTCCAATGCATTTTGCTTCTCTGTCTGCAGTTTCATCAGCGATGGCTATCTTTTGACATTCCTCAAAAGTTTTATCTTCTGCTAACACTTTTTTCTTGGTTGTCTGACTTCTCACTCCAATGACAAACTGATCTCTCAATGTTCTTGGCAAGTGTGTACCAAAATCACACTTCGCGCTTGTTCTCTTAAGTTTGGAAGCAAATTTTGCAACATTCTTCGTTTTTTTTTTTATTGCACTGTTTGATAAAATTTGTAACCACTGTTACTCTGGGCTGGTAGTGATTTTTAACAGGTCACGTATCTGAGTGAATGTTTTTGTTGAAGGAGTATCTGGAAGGCAAAGATCTTTGAGTGTTGAGTAGGTTTGTTTACCTAATAAGGAGATCGTTACATGCACCTTCTTTTAATTTGGCACGTCGTTTGCAACAAAAAACGCTTCCAGTCTCTGGATTGAAACCAGTCATCTTCAGGTTTCCGTCATTGGCATCCTCGTCGCCATTTGTTGTGTATGCGAAGTGCACTTCAACGTTGATAGAAGACGAACGGTGGTTAAAGTCGTACCATCTTTATTTCCGCTCCATACTCATCAGATCCGGTGCCAATGGAAACAAAAGAGGTATAACTCTAGCAAGAAACTAACGAGTACCAAAGTACAATAATATTAGTATGTAGCCGAGTGGAAATGGGATAGAATAAGAAGAATGTTAACTAAAAATGACAGACTAAAGAAAGATGGTCATAAACATTTACTGACAACAATGAAACGAGACAAACAATACTAAATAACATTCCTTCATATTCGGAGTCCTTCAAGGTTCTGAACGATGGTTTGGGTGTGATGAAGATCCAACAGACAAATCGACAATTTGCTGGGTAGTTGACGTGAATATTCAGTCAATGTAGGTTAGCTGTCCTTCAGCTCAACAACACTAAATCATTGCCATAATTCGCACAACACCCTTTCTCAATAATAGCTTGCTGTCCAACAGCACAGTACACAGACTTAGCACCATAAATCTTCGACAAAACCACAATGCTCCTTGTAAAGCACAATCAGAAACCGTTCCTATAAAATCAAACCGTCCTTTGACTGAACACACTCGATCACCTGTCCATCAGGTAAAAATGATGATATTCACAACACAACGTCTTTGATATATGAGACGGTGACAAAAGTTCGTGCAAAAAATGGGACTTGGGTCATAGAATTTCAAAACTAGAAACGGGTGAAAATTTCTGTAATTCTTGAAAGGTACACCTTTCACGAGCATGAAAATAGAATGAAAAAGACAACTTGTATTATACTTTTTCTGACACGAAAAATGTCAGGTCACCCAGTGAAAAGTCAGTTGTGATGCTGAACGTGGAAAATGTCTACAGCAGTACAGTAATAGCAGAGCATGGGTTGTGAAACTGGGGCTTTTTTGAATGCTGGATGATATTACAAAGATAATGTTTAAACTAAGTAGTTCTGTCAGTTTGTAAGTGAAGAATGAGGTAGAGTTTTCATGTCCGTCATCATGTCTGACACCAGCTCATGTTTGTACATTCTGATGTATCATGTAAACATCCACTGTAGCTGCTAAGGAACATAAAACAAGTCAGCCTGCTCATTCCAAAGCAAAAATGACCATTCACAAGCAGTCAGTTTGTCTTCTGTTCATTTAATTCTTTAAAGAAAAAAAGGACAAGTGTCAGTTATGACACTTTTCTGTATGGACATGAAAAGAACAGTGAAATCTTTTTTTTTTTTTACAACTGTAGACGTAAGTGCAATAAAAACATTTAAAATCAGTTTCAAAAGCACACAAGATGGTCAATCCATACTTAGTTATTCATTTTAAGTCATTCAAATGTGAAAAATAAAAGGGAAAATCCCTTTCAGCTGCTTTGGTATAATAAGCCACTGCTGTCCACATGTTTGCGAAAAATTCATAAGTGCTCATTGGAAGAACTTGATATTGAATTATATATATATATATATATATATATATATATATATATATATATATATATATATATATATATATATATATGATCCAAATGAAACACGGAAACACCATTTTTTTCAGAGCTTTCGGAGCTCTGATGCTCCTTCTTCAGTAGTCATATTTTATTTGTCAAAAGTGAAAGAAAAAAAAAGGAAAAAAAAAAAAAAGCCCGTCATGGCACAACGTCACAGATAAAAGAAGGATGATAAAACATTACGGCACAACGTCACAGAAAAAAGAAAGAACAATGAAGAAAAGTCACGGCACAAAGTCACATAAAAAAAGGTCATGGTACACGAGAGGGAGAGAGGGAGGGAGGAAGGGAAGTTGATGCTGGGTTGAAGAGGGGGAGAGAGGGAGAGGTTGGGAGGGAGGGAGAGTGTGAAAGAGGGAGAGAGGGAGGGAGAGAAAGGGAGGGATGGAGAGAGGGGGAGGGGAGAGAGAGAGGGAGAAAAGGAGGGAAGGGGGAGAGAGAGGGAGAGAATGATCAGGTGAGTGCTTTCCGACTCTGAGTCAAAGAATTGCCTTTCCTCCAAGTCCTCCAGGTATTCAAGAGGGCCACTACTGATACAGGAAGACGAAGGACAGATACCAGAAGAGGCAATCAACACCAACCATCCACCCCAAAGGGATTAATCAAAAACATTCAGACCATTGGGGTAGTTGGTGCGCAGCTTCCACCTCCAGAACCTCTCCCTCCCCCTCCTGATCTCTGGATTTTCCGAGTGGACCTGTTCTATAACAGTGCACCTCATGTCTTGTAGACTGTGATCTGGCTGTCGGAAGTGTCTTGCAACCAGGGGGAGTTTGTTCTCGTTTTCATTTGTACGCCGAATGCTGTACCGGTGGTTGTAGAACCTCTTCCGAACAGTCATTTCTGTCTTCCCCACATATTGTTGCTCTCTGCATTTTTCACAGTCTCCCTATACAATATTGGAGGACCTGCAAGTGACGCTGTCTCTGATCTGGAATGATTCCCCAGTCACAACACTCTCAAAAGTTGTGATTTCTTTGAGGTGACTGTTGCACAGGACACAACCAACACACTTGTAACAGTCTTTGTCCTCCCCCCCCCCCCCCCCCCCCCACACACACACACACAGTCTCAGTAGTTTAGGGCAACTTTGATGGCATCAGCGTGTCTCTGATGTTCTTGCAGTTCCTTTCCACAACAACAGGAGGTTCGGGAACAGCCTCCCTCATCCTGTTGCTGGTGTGAAGAACTGGCATGTACGTCGTCAGCCATTGTGACAGAGGTGGATTCCTAGGATTGTGTCTGATCACGAACGGTACTCTGGTCAAACTGGTTTTGTCCTTGTGGTAATTCAAAGTGGTGACACGTTGTTTTGAAGACACTGCACTGATAGCATTATCTATCAGTTTGGCTGGGTATCCCCTTTTCCTCAGTTTGCCTTTGAGATTCTGACATCTCCGTTTGAAGTCTTTTTCATCCGAACAGAGTCGTCGGTAGCGAAGGCACTGGCTGTACGGTATGCTCCGAACGCAGTGGCGTGGGTGACATGAGCTGAAGGGTAGGATCATGGATGCATCTGTGTCTTTGATGTGCAGATCCGTCGTCATTGTACCATCTTCTGTTATGCTTATGCTCACGTCAAGGAATGGCACGTCCTTTCTCCCAACGTTTGCAGTGAACTTTATTGTGGGATGCTGTTCATTCAGCCACGTGATGAATCTGTGCAGTTCATCTTCTCCATGCAGCCAGAGCATGATCACATCATCGATGAAACGCTTCCAGGTATCTGATTCTATGTTCCATGGGCAAGTGCTGATGAACCTCCTTACCAACCACCCCATGAAAATGTTCGCTATGGAAGGCGCCATGGGGGTACCCAAGGCAGCACCGAACACCTGGTGGTAGATTTGGTCATTGAAACTGAAGACACTGTTTTTCAGAATGTGATCAATTACTCTTAGGATCACTCCAATTGGTGGGCAGTCTGGTGTAAGATCGGCAGAAAAGTGTCTGACAATGACACAGATACCTCATCGTGAGGAATGTTACTGTAGAGCCCCACAACATCTATTGTGACGATCAGTGCTTCAGGTGGCAGTGGTTGGTATTTCTCTTTCCAGTTCTCCATTGTTTGAAGAAAATGGGTGGTATCTTTCAGATAGGATGGAAGGCTTTGTACCAATGGTTGCAACCAAAAGTCCACTAATTTAGACAGCTTTTCAGTGGGTCCTCCACATCCTGACACGATGGGCCTCCCAGGTGGTTTCTCTTTACACTTGTGGACCTTTGGAAAGTGATAGAAAATGATGCCAGATCATTTCATAAACAATCAAGAAAGCTCTGCACAATGCTAAAGTCTGACGGACACAAAAGTTTACAAGGTTCTATCAGAGATCATTCCTTTGTTTGAAAGCAAATCAGAAAAGACAGCTTCATAAGAACTGTCGTATAATGTACGTATGCAGTCAAAAATCTCATTCACCATGATTAACTGATTGTTCACTTTTCGTTTCATCTTTAAGAACTACAGATAATCCAGTTAGGCCATATTTTTGTTTCTTTTTTGCTTTCACCTTACATCATTTAGTTCTCTTCCCATCCCTCTTTGTGGATTCTCTCCATTTATTGTATTACACTAGGTGATTGCTCTCTCTCTCTCTCTCTCTCTCTCTCTCTCTCTCTCTCTCTCTCTCTCTCTGTCAATCTCTGTCTGTCTGTCTGTCTCTCTTGATGACATTTCAGTGAAAAAAGATCTTATTCAAATGTCTTCAATCACCAATTTGTGAGACAGGACCTTAAACTAAATTCCATCCATCCATCCTCATTCAGCATCATTCTCTTCCAACAGCACACAGAGAAAACAACTGCATTATATTATTCATTTTTATATAGTAGAGTTGTTTTCAACTGCATTATATTTTTCATTTTTATATAGTAGAGTTGTTTTCTCCGTGTGCTGTTGCACAGGTCTAATTCAAGGGACACTTTCTCTTCACTGATGAGATAGGCTCACAGGAAGTGTCTTCTTTTTGTGGCCAGAAGTAGTGCCCACTGTTGTTGGTTTCAGCCATGGAGTTTAGCCCCACCATGTCAGTACGAGTGGCAACATCAACACTTGTGTACTCAGTCTTTCCCATGCCAATCAGCAACATAGAATTCTCCAATCTCCATATCTTCCAGACTGAGAGAAGCAGAGCTGAAACTGCCAAACAGCCCCATGGCTCTGAAGAAGTGGGGCATTCAGAGTCTGAGGCAAGCTCACTCTCGCCCTCACTGACACATACTTATCTGCTTGAATCTGTCACGGGCAGCATTGGGGCAAAGTGATTTGAGGTCCAGTGATTGGGGAGCATGTCATCCTTATTGCTGGTCCAGAGGATGTGGACAGGAGTTCCTGAAGTTGGCTGAACAGGAGTGAGGGTTTTGTTGTTCATGTGTTGAACAATCTCCCAGCTCATCTGAGGAAACACAGAGCACACTGGGCTTGCCAAAACATTGGCAGCAGCAGCAAGCTGCCAGATGCCCATGAATATGTTTTTCCTCAGGACTTAGAGGATTTCAACACTGAGAATGACTTCAATTTCGTGAACAGACAGTGTGTAGCTGGCAGTCCTGAGCCCTCAGCTACGACAGCAGCAAAGGTACCCACTTTCCGTCCCTCTGCCTCAGTGTCACTCATTCCATACCCATAGTTCTGGAAGTTTTTCACCATTTCCACTACAATTCTGCAGTGAAGTTCTGTGTGGCACTCCTCATGTCCAAGCACAAGGACGCTCAGTGCCCTTGGTAAGCAGTTGCCATGCAGTTGTTACCAGGAGGTAGAGACACTGGAGCAGTGGGCACTTTGTGTGACAGAGCTGTCCAGTCCACTATGCCTGCAACATCAACAATGGTCGTACTCGTAGGGAACTCGGCTGGCAGTTCATAACCATCAGAGCTGGTTGTGGCAGTCAGGGCTTCCAACTGCTCATACAGACTGTACTCTTCAACTGACCATGAGTTTACAGTTATCGAAGTAACTGACCATTGAAACGCCCCCTCTATCACAGTCCGCAACGTCATAAAGCAGAAGAATAAGCAAATCTAATTTGTATTGCTTATGATCGTTTTTACTTTCTTTCACGCAAAACGAAAGTGTCAGATGTGATTTCGGACATTTCCTCGGTGGGGTCAGTGGTGACAGCTGAATCGACAGAAATTCCACTGGAGTGGTGGGAAACGAAGCCGTACCAGCATCTCTGCTATGTGCCTACGTGACGGTTGGCACTTTCGTGTTCATCAGTGTTTTGCACATGTCTTAAAGGCAATTGTCGTTCACCACGAGGCCAGTCGGAAATGTTTTTCAGTACATTTTGCTCATGTGTGATTCAAAGAGTCAGTTGTGACGATGAAAACAGCGGTGGACATGAATAAACGCTTACCAATTCTTCTCCTTTCTGACATCGTCTGCACCGCGAAACAACCCGCTATTGCCGCGGCCCGTTATTGCCGCGGCCCGTAACAACCCGCTATTGCCGCGGCCCGTTATTGCCGCGGCCCTTTTTTTTTTTTTTTTTTGTTTTTTTGTCTTTTTTTAATGTTTTTTTTAAATTTTGTTTTCATTATGTACATTAATTTTTATTGACGAGAAAACCTCTTACACAAGGAGAAAGGACGACCCCCAGCGGAAGTTTTCGCCCCGTCCGCTGGGATTCGGACTCGCAATCCTGTGCACTGGAGGCAGGCGCGGCGGCCCGTTGTTGTTAACCCGCCAGGTTCGTTCGTCCGTTTATCGAGATATTCTAGACCTATGTCAAAATTGGAATATCTAAGGCAGATGCGGACAAGTATTAAATTGGGGACCTTAAATTGTCCTAAAGCTTGGTGAGCGTAGCTGTCTTGCTTACCCGTCAGGCAGTTTATAACAGAATTCACTAATGCGTGCACTAAGAACTGCTTTGATGGGAGATGTCAGCTGTACAAAAAGAAGCAAATATGGACATATTTTTCTGGGCTGGTTTTTAGTGTTGTGGGGGACGTATACTGATGTGTTTCACATTCTTTTGAACGAAGCTCTGATTGTTGGTGTTGGTGTTGTTGTTGTTGTTGTTAACTCGTCAGGTCCAACCTGACGGATTATTATTTGAGTCATGTCCATTCGTCCGTTTGTCCGTCCATTCGTATGTCCTTCTATATATCAACCACTGCATGGATGGGGATAAGACTTAGATAGCAGGAGGACGGTTACGGATGCTGATTTGTCCTCCAGTTTGGTGATCCTTGCGCCAGTCATAATTCGTCAGGAAGGATTTATTCGCTGAACAAGAATAGAAGAGTAAAAGCAAACAAATGACAAAACATAAGAAAAGTATAGAGAAATGCATAGATCAAATGAAAGTGAAAGTTAGAGGAATTATGACATGAAATGATATTTTTAATTGTGAAACAAAACAACAATCTTGTTTGCATCGTTGTCTGACAAATAAAACTAAAAAAAGAAATAAAACGTTCGTAACGTACCACGCTTTCTCAAGAAGACAATTTAAAAAAAAAACTCAAAAGAAAGTGCACTAACGTGTTGTTGGAACCAAACTACAAAAAGAGATCTTTGCGAGTTACACAAAAGGGGTTACAATACTGGTTGTGGCATCAGTGCTTCACAAGCGAAATAATGAACTCTCCATAACGTGCTGAAAACGAAATTGTCAATTGTGAACTACATTTCTGCATATGACAGAAATGAATCAAATTAATGTATGTTCAAAACGTGCACACACTTTGTTCATGTCGTCTTAATTAATGACAATGAGCAACATTCCATGCCGGCGTCATAAAGGGAAAAACAGTTGTTGTTTGGTGGTTGTTGATGAAAGCAGGATCAGTTAAACAGCTTCCCAGGTGCAGTGAGTTACTGTTCTCCAGTAGGAGTCCAGGTCTCGGGCCCCTCTGTTGTATTGCTCTTGGAGTCTTCTCAGGCGATTCTTCAGATTCCTCCATTTTCTGCGCCTTCGTGGAGGGGCGTCTCCTCTTTCGGCAGCAAGAGTCATCTGCTCGGTGACAGCTTGGCGATCTTTGATGTGGGTAATGAAGGTCCAAAGGGATGGATGCTTTACTTGGACAGCTGTACTGAGGGCATGGTGGTAGGCTGCACAATAACAAAACAAAAAGCAAGTGTTCTGCGTCAAACACACACACACACACACACACACACACACACACACACACACACACACACACACACACATCCCTCCATCCTCTCTCTCTCTCTCTCTCCTGAAAACACTTCGCTAGCTTGTTTATTACAAGCGCGAACTCGCACAAACGTGCAACAAGATTTCGGACGAAATTATACAGTATATATTAAGTAACTTGGCATCAATAGCAGCAAAGGACATAAAGTAAAACAGGTGTATTTGTACTGCAAGCTCACATACATTTTGACATCGCTCGATGAACATACAATACAGAGCTCGGAAACGGTTAATTTTTCTTTCATTTTACCTTACAACACTGTCTGAAGATTTAATCGTTGATTACGACTTTTAAATAAAGTGCACAGACATCTGGACTGCACCGAATGTATGAATTGCACAAATGAAATTGACCCTTCAGCTGATTCAACTCACGAGAAGAAGAAGAAGAAGAAGAAGAAGAAGAGCAAGAACAACAACATCACTAATAATAATAATATAAATAATATACAGCTTTTTATAAAGCGCTATTAACAAACAATGTCATTGGCTCGGAGCGCTGTACAAAGATGTTACCTTTATTTCAGCTAACAATTCCGTAAATTAAAACAATGACTATATACAGGGTTTGCCACAAAGTGGAAGAATACTGCTGTTGTCTCAAAAAATGAGCAATTAAGGGAAACGGGGCTGTTTTTTACTTCGACGCATTTTGAAGGATGTTTTGAAAGGTAGAAAGAAGAACAAAACAAAGAAAATTAACATTTTAAAAAATACTAACCTTCAACTCTGTTGTTGGTACGCTGATCCATATCTCTCTCAAAGGCATTCCACAATGTTGGTGGAAAAGGGGCTAACTGCTGTGAAATGTAGGTGCTGCGCACGTACGCGAAGAACTCGTGAAGGGCAGGGTACTGGTTTACAAGCCGTCTGGTACGTCTGTCAGTTACAAACACATTGAAGTTCATTTGCACAAGAGCGTGTGGAAGGTAACCAATGGCAAGGATTTTCTTGATGACTCTGGTCAGATGATGGTCTTGGCGGTATGGGACAGCAAGGCGAAGTTCTTGAACTCTTCTCCAGATGCTCTGGGTGTAATGGAAATAGCACCCAGACAGTCGGGCATGTGGCAACTCAGTTTCAATAGAAGTGTGGAGTGCTAGCTCGAAGTCACAAATCACTCTTTGGGGTCGCCAGTTGTGATGAGATGTTCTCCGTACAGCTTGTTTCACTCTCTGAAAAACTTGTCGGTAATGTCCAATGGTCCTCTGTGACATCAGACCTGGACTAAAGGCACAACAAAACCATGCACATCACCCAGTATTGTGAAAAACTGGGTGAATGGTCGAGGGCACGTCCGGAAAGTGGCATCCATATACACCGTTTGACTCCGTCGCAAATACAACAGGTTTGCATCTGTAGCAAAAATTGCTATGCCCCAGTCAATATCATTGACAAGTAGGTGGCGTTCCTGCAGCCAAGTAACTGCCCATGGCCCAGCAATGGCCACGTCCTCAATGGTTCCTGGGATTGGTGGCACATTCTGTTCCCTCACTCGCTGCACAATTGATCTGACGGAGTTAAACTGGGGAAGTTCTGGACGGTCCCCTCCTCCCTGTGTTCCTCGATGAACATTGGCGACTTCTGCGTCATACAAGCGTTTGGTGGGTAACTTTGGGTTATCAGTTGCCCGTTCTTTCAAACTGGCGACAAATTTTGATTTCTGAATCCTTTCCGAATCAGGGGGATGAATGTGATCTTCATATAGCCTCACACGAATGTTTGGGTTTGGTGCATCGGCGTCAAACGTGTTTGTCTTTAATTTTGCTGCACACTGTGGGTACCTCCAGCAACGCCAGTGCGCTGTATCACCATTTTCACCTCTTTTATGGTATCTATGACCATCACAAATCAGCACTTTCCCTCCTCTGTCACCCTCGCAAATGGAAGCCTGTCTGTCATTCATGATAGCCTACCACGTCGTCCGGGAAAGAAACAGAAATGACGTTGAGCGTGGAACAAACCCTCACAGTTACCAAAAAAAAAAAAAAAAAAAAAAGCGCCCAAGTCACGTGAGTAAGCTAGTGGCCAAGCACTTCTAGGTCGTAGAATACTGACGGAGAGAGAGAGAGAGAGAGAGAGAGAGAGAGAGAGAGAGAGATTACATCACAATGTCGTCATCATTTCGACGTCATTTTTTCTTTTTTTCACCTATTACGTTTGTACATTCCTGGGTTGTGGCAATAACGAGTTGCGGCAACAACGGGCCGCGGCAATAGCGGGTTGACCCGTTCTTGACCACTCCACCAGTCTTCTCAGCCCCATATTTCTATACATCATATGCACATTCAATCGTATTGATTCCCCTAAAATCTCGGTCCCTTCTTCCCCACAGAAAATAGATTTAACTTATCTGTTTAAAATTCATGCTCACACAAATCCATTGGCCGCGTCAAACCCAGACAGACCAAAACAACATTCATACAGAACTGCATGAGGTACACCTTACATGCTAAACTGCACGCAATTCTGTTGATGCTTCCGCCCATAAATCTGGACACACACAACAACCAAACCGCGTCCTAAACTAAACAATACAGGGTCGTCACTGCTCAAAGGCAGTAACTGATCCCACCGCTGCCACCATTTGTAACGTGGGGGAAAGGAGGAATGGAGAGGACGGAGGATTTTGATTTGAAAAAAAAAATTAGAAACTGGAAATGGGTGCTTATCTAAAATACAAACGTCCACCCAATTCATCCTCTCAAATTAACAAAACTCCGATGAACAGTCACACCTTAATATATTCATTCATCCATCAACAGTTGCATTTTTATATACACGACGCATCAATTATTTTCTCTCATTCTATAATGCTACACTCAGTCGCGCCATACATTCATACAGTTATTCCAATGGCCCAAACTCGGACCCTGGGACAAAGTCAGAATCACCAGTGCCTTTAAGACTTTTAAATCGTCTTTCTTTTCCTTGTATTCAGGTCCTCATCCTGAATATGTTGCTTCAGGAACTCCCCACAATCCCATTCTTGACACTTCAACGTAGCATCCTGTTTAAAGAATACAATCATTCGATCCACCTCCGCACAACGCACGCAGACACAGTGGGCTGGGCAGATCCGACTGGGCTCTCCGGCCCTCAAATCCGGTCGGCAGCAACTCGATAGATCCAGCCAATGCACAGCCCCAAGGAAATAGCCACAGACGAACAATTCATAGGTTACACGAGTCTCATGGTCGCGTCGGCCATTTCTCCAAACGGCTCCACAGACGTGGGAGGCAAACCGGAAGAAAAATCCATCAGGATCATCACCCTTTCAAGCAGCTGTAGAGATACACAAGAACAAAGAGACAAAGAACACCGTCCCTCAGACGAACAATTTAGGCCTAAAGGTTACAAGAGCCTCACGATCACGTCAGCTATTTCTCCAAATGGCTCCACAGACGTGGGAAGCAAACCGGACGAACACTCCTCTAGGATCACCACCTCTTCAGGCAGCTGTAGAAATCCACAGGAACACAGAACACCGTCCTTCAGATGCCTAACATCTATAATTTAGGGACCCCAGCTCAGAGAGCCAGATCATAGAAACAGCAAATGAACAAGCCTAGCTTGTAACTCTCGCCATAACGCCGTTATTATCCTGTAGTTAAGTGACGTCTTATCTTTACAATTACGTCGCTACCAAGATGCGTAATTCTGGTATTACACTCAACATACCAAGTGATAATCCTGAACACGAGGCAACCACAAAATAAACACGGGACAAATATTTAGACAATCAGCTCTATATTTTTGGGTTACCAGTAATTAATAATCACATTTATTCTGTCGTGACAATGGAGAAAGTGTTGGTGGAAGATAGACAGATGGTAACAGAATCTGTCTTGCGCAGACACGCAAAATTGGTTTTTATAAGCAAAAAACCTAACCAACGCTTTTAACAAATTATTCACACCGAATATACGACAAGATGATGATTATTACACAAAGTGGTAGGATAAACAGAAGACAGTAGATACGACGGATTTAGACAAATGTACGACTGATGAACGAATATATATCAGCACTTATCTGTGCGAGTCTTTTCATAAAAAATAGTCTGCAGTTCATTCATCACTAGTTCTCGGTGAAAAACAGCATGCCTGGAACCGAAGATCTTCCCCTCAGACACGGGTTTCAGTGATGTCTCGTAGAAACGGTCGAAATGTGATGACAATGGACACGTAGCTGTTGAAATGGTAAAAAGGTAGAAAGAAAAAAGGTATCTCCCTGCAATCACACTGACTGAGGTTGACTAACTACACCATTTCCACATTTATTTCAGAAATGGTTAATTGTATTTCAGAAGCGTGGATTGTATTTTAGAAATGAGTAATTGTATTTCAGAAGCGTTAATTGTATTTCAGGAATGGTTAATTGTATTTCGGAAATGTAAATTGTATTTCAGAAAGGGTTAATTGTATTTCAGACGCGTGAAATGTATTTCAGAAAAGGTTAATTGTATTTCAGAAAAGATAAATTGTATTTCAGAAATGGTTAATTGTATTTCAGAAAAGGTTAAATGTATTTCAGAACAAACGAGAGAGAGAGAGAGAGAGAGAGAGAGAGAGAGAGAGAGAGCGAGAGAGATGTGTGTTTGTGTGTGACAAATAGGCTCCGAAACGGCTTAACCGATTTTCCTGAAATTCGGTGTGTAGGACCGTTGTCACTCTAATGCAGCATCACACAAATTGGTACGTTGGTCCTTTGTCAGTCAAGACATCCGTTGGAACACTTTTGGAAAGGGAATCTTAACAGAAAAACCGTTAAAAATGGTCATTAACGGCTTTTTGAATGACTGGGCCGATTTTCTTGAAATTTGGTGAGTAGGACCATTACAAACTAATGATTTTCATAGGGTACTTTTCAAAAATGAGCATTCAAAAATAAACGTTAATACAGCCGTTAACTGCCCCAGAAAACACTGTTTTCCACGCATCTGCCAAACCAGTCAACGTAATAACACACAAATTGGTACATTGGTCCGTTGTCAATCAAGACGACTGTTGGAACACTTTTGAAAAGTGAATCATAACAATTTTTAGTCTGTAGTCCCCTTTCTAGCCATAGTCTAACCCATCCATGCGCATATCCATGCACTCTTACACAGCCAGACACAGTTACGTGCAGGACAAGCATACGCATGCGTGATGGCACATCCTTTCCCTTTTCATTCCGCAGAGCAGTGTTTTAAAACTTTTCCAACTCTTTAATTCAGTTTGTGAGAAGGTAAACAGTTGACTGAACACTAAACTGCATGTAAACAAACTTCATTCTGAAGGGAGACCCACAATTAATCCCCAGTCTATGGTCATGTCAGTCATAGTGAAGAGAGGGTGTGAACAGCAAATTTTAAAAATGACACTAAAATTGTTCAAAATCCAACTTCCATGTCGTTCAAACTGAAAGCTGCTTCAAAGAATGACGAAGCATGCTGAACTGCTCGTGCACAGTCGCCTGCAGTAACCACCTGAGCTGCTTCATTGATCAAACTTTCCAAGTAAGCCAAACGCTGTTCCTGCAGACGAGGTCCTTCCACTTCTGGAACCTGGATTGCACCTTTCACATGAGCCTTGACTT
>JAMYXO010003436.1:17500-20194 GCA_033310375.1 Conus canariensis | reverse complement strand
TGTTTATTTTTCACGTTTCCATGGTCAATTGAAGTTTATCAACGTAAACGAAAAGTAAAATTAGTCGTCTTCTAAATAACAATACGGGGTAAATTTCCTGACCCTGTATTGTATTGTTGGTGATGTCTTTTATGTTTTTTCAGAAATCACACCCAAGCCCCTTTTCCCAAAGGGACAAGACAAAACACGTAGCGAAAGACAGGTGGGGAATTTTGATGTATCGTCCATGCCCTTAAACCCGAAGCTGTATATAGATAGTTGTTGACTTCTACAGTTTATCTGTGGCATATGTGTGGTGGGAGTTCATCATGCAATATATTCCCTTGAATTGTTCAATGGTGGTCAGATTGCCAGTCCACATGGGTGACTGATGGTCGTTGTCTTCTTTGGGTGAGTGGTCAGTCACTCAGCTGTTAGTGAGCAGCTGCTAATGTGTTTATTGGCTGCTTTGCTAATTTGTTGATCAGCTGATCGGATGGATAGTGCTTGGTTAATTCATTGATAAACCAGTTAACTAGCTGGTTACTAACCTAGTAAATTTTTCGATACGTTCATTTGTTATTTGTCGGTTCGTTTTCGTTTGTTTATCTATTGAAGGTCTTGAATCGTGGATTAGGTTCTTTATGTTTACTTTTCACGTTTCCACTGGTCAACTGAAGTTTATCAACGTAAACGAAAAGTGAATTAGTCGTCTTCTGAATAACACATACAGGTGAATTCTGATCCTGTATTGTATTGTTGGTGATGTCTTTTATGTATTTTCAGAAATCACAGCAAGCTCCTTTCGAAGGACAAGACGAACACGTAGCGAAAGACAGGTGTGAATGTTGATGTATCGTCCATGCCCTTGAACCGAAGCAGACGACAAAACATGAGCTTCTGTCTTGAATTCCTCAATGGTCAGTAAGAATGAAGCGCCTCCATTTACAAACTATCTAGACCATTTCACAGCGGTGACTGCCCGTAACGTGCCAAATCCATTGTCTTATTTCCCAACCCAGCTGGATGTCGTCATTGGTTATTTGGACTGGACAAACAGTATATTTGGCCGACTATCCCCATTTACTTACACGACTGGCCTTCAAAGTGAAAAGCAACAAATGGGAAAAAATCAAAAGTTTGTATGCTTTTGAAATTTCAGAACTGATCAAGATAGTAAATCGGTGAGAACGGATCATCAAGCAGTTCTATAGATCATCCTAAACTGTCAGTTCGAACAGTTTGCTTTATGATTTTGTCTCATCCCTTGGTCTTGCAGCATGGTCATATTTCCATTTCAAAAACTCAAACACCAGTCTGCCATACATTAGACAACAGTGGCAACAGGGAACGCAAAAAAAACAAAAAAAAAACAAAACAAAAAAAAAACAGAAAAGAGTTCTTTTTGTCACGGTCATCTTCAGCATCATTTTGTCTCAAACCACCATGGTGTAGTTAAATAGAATCCTAACTCCTTGAAACTCAGACTCCGTCATAAATCATTTCATCACCTGACAGTGATTACGAAAGACGCGATTTTCCCATCTTGATGAAAACAGCATTCCGATGATCTTCATTTTGATAAAGCATATCCAAACAACGTTTGCTCTAGCAACGTCAAAAAGTAACAAACTGAGAAGAGAAGAAGAAGAAGAAGAAGAGAAGAAGAAGAAGAAGAAGAAGAAGAAGAAGAAGAAGAAGAAGAAGAAGAAGAAGAAAGATGATGATGATGATGATGATAGATGATGATGATGATGATGGTGATGATGATGATGATGATGATGATGATGATGATGATGATGATGATGATGATGCAGAAAGTCACCTACTACATTAACATATTTGTGACGTTTAACTGATTTACTAACAAACAAACAAAAATGGTCACCACTAAGAAAAAAAAGTCAGTGCCACATATGCGATGAGGTGACATCCGTTCCGTCACAGAAATATATCTCACTAGAAAGTTTCTAACAGAGATTAATATTTTCATCTGTTCTAAAATTTTAGGGAAGAAAGATTTTTTAACGAAGTTTCTGGTACGTTTTTATAAGGTGTATTTTAAAGAGAATGGTGTGAAAGGTGTTTTTTTTATTGTTTTGTTTTGTTTTTGTTTTGTTTTAGTTTTTGATGACTAGTGGTGACAGCCCTCATAAGGCCCTTTGCGGTCGGCTGTGCCAAAAGCAACATTACCTAGGTACCAGCTTAACTTGTTAGTGAACCAGAAGAGCTCTCTCTCTCTTTCTCTCTCTCTCTCTTCTCTGTCTGCCTCTCTCTCTCTCTCTCTCTCTCTCTCTCTCTCTCTTTCTCTGTCCTCCTCTCTCTCTCACTCACTCTCTCTTTCTCTTTCTCTCTCTCTCTCTTTCTCTCTCTCTCTCTCTCTCTCTCTCTCTCTCTCTTTCTCTGTCTGTCTGTCAGTCTCGCTCTCTCTCTCTCTCTCTTTCTCTCTCTCTCTCTCTTTTTCTCTGCCTGTCTGTCTGTCTGTCTCTCTCTTTCTCTCTCTCTCTTTCTCTGTCTGCCTCTCTCTCTCTCTCTCTCTCTCTCTCTCTCTCTCTCTCTCTCTCTCTCTCTCTCTCTCTCTCTCTCTCTCTTGTAAAATGATCTTCTCTCTTCTGGTTTCCAATTCCGTTGAGGTATTCTCAAGTCATGTTCCAGAGACACTCTAAGACATCAGGGCCAGAAAGTGATATGTCTTGTCCTGCAGCTGGCAGGTCT
>JAMYXO010003436.1:7500-12500 GCA_033310375.1 Conus canariensis | reverse complement strand
CTGGCCGGCGAGTCACACAACATTTATACATGAATAAAAAGGAAGTGAATAAAATTCACTATCTTAAAACAAGAAGCTAAAAAGAAAAAGAATTGCACGAACCAGGCGAATCTTTCAAAAGGAAGGGGAGCAAAGGGACGTGATAGTATGAGGAAGAGGGGCTGAGAAAGCGTGTGTAAAAGCGTGCGCGCGTCACGCACATGTGGGAGTGTGTGCGTATATGAGAGTGTGTTAGTGTGAGTGAGTGTGAGTGAGTTTGAGTGTGTGTGTGTGTGTGTGTGTGTGTGTGTGTGTGTGTGTGTGTGTGTGTGTGTGTGTGTGTGTGTGTGTGTGTGTGTGTGTGTGTGTGTGTCAGCGTGTGTATTGTGTGTAGGGGGGGGGGGAAGGAAGGGGGGGGGGTTTCGGTAGGGGGAGGCAAAAGGAGTCAAGCGGCGTAGAACATGAACAGTTATTGTAGTGAGTTGAGTCCGAAAGGATGGCGAGTTTTCAATTTTCTTATCCAGAATTTTTCCCTACAAATTCTGTGCGTGTGGCTGTCTGAAAAAACTTTTTTCTATCACCATGCATTTCATGTTGGCTAGGGTGTGGTTGGGCAGGTTGAAATGTTGCGTGACTAGAGTCCCGATGTTGTTCTTGATGTGAGATCTATGCAGATAGAAACGTTTTCTGAGTGAATTTTTTGTTTCACCAATGTATTGAGAATTCTGACAGAGTTCGCAGAACATGAGATAAATGATGTTATTGGTTTGACAGTCAATATGGTGTCTTAGAGTAAATGTTTCTTTGGTCTGGTGGCTAATGAAATTGGTGGACTCCAAGGCGTGCTCTCTACAAATAATACATTTCTTGGAACATTTGAAAAAAACCATTAGGGTCTTTAGGATTTAATTTGACGGGGAGGGCTGAGGGCATAAGCAAGTGTTTGAGAGAACGGCTGTTTCTTTCTCCTAGGATGGGTGGGTAAGGTATGGCCCGTTTAAGTTTGTCACTGGTGAAAACTGTCTGATATAATTCTTTAAACCATTGGCGGAGAGGGGGGTTGCTAGGGTTATGAGTGACAATAACGGGTGTTCTAGGGTTGGACAGCTTAGGTTTGTAAACAAGAGTATCATGTCTGGGTGTCTTTTTTGCCTTTTCACGAGCAGTGCGTAAAGTTTGGGGTTTGTAGCCTCTTAGTCTGAGAAATTCGAACATCTGCTCTGAGCGGGTAATGAAATCTTCTGGTTTAGAGCATATACGTCTGATTCTCAAAAACTGACTGTAGGGTTAATTCCTTTTGCAGTGAGGGGGATGGCTAGACTTGTAGTGTAAATAAGCATGTGCATCAGTGGGTTTAGTGTACAGATCTGTTTGGATAAAGCCATTCTCTAAGTATAATAATACGTCAAGGAAAGGAAGTTGGTCAACAGAGGTATTGTGAGTGAATTTAATGGTGGGATGAACTGTATTGAAATACGTCAGGAATGTTTGTAGGTCAGTCTGAGTCCCTGTCCAGAGTAGCAGTATGTCGTCTATATATCTTTTCCAGAAGTGCTGAACAACAGGAACGGGGCTGTTAGAAAGAAGTTCTGTTTCCAACCTCCCCATAAACAGATTGGCCACAGAGGGAGCCATGGGAGTCCCCATGGCTGTTCCTGAAATTTGGTGATATATACGGTTTTCAAAGATAAAGTAATTATTTTCCAAAACATGATTCATAATTTCTAGAAGTGTATCAGTGGGAGGTAAGCTGGGATCAGCTTTTAAATTAAGATAATATTCAACTGCATTTTTTAGCTCATTCTGGGGTATGTTGGAATAAAGTCCCACTACATCTATTGTTACTAAAATCAGGTTGGGAAAGGGTCCATATTTTAAATTCCATTCTTCGACGGTGTTTAACAGATGAGTGGTGTCTTGGATGTAACTGGGGAGAGAAGCAACGATATCACGTAGCCAGTGGTCTGCTAATGCTGAGAGTTTTTCCGTAGGGCCCCCCACCCCTGAAACAATAGGTCTACCTGGGGGCTGCTGTAAGGACTTGTGAATCTTGGGAAGGTGATAAAATAGAGGGGTGCGAACGGATTTCATATCATTGATTGCCCATTTAGAGGTGTTGGTATCGATTACACCTGTATCTAGTAATTTATTGACAATATAATTGGAAGTTTTCGCTATCTGGGTGGTAGGGTCTTTGTCCACTACACAGTAATGGTCAGCATTATTTAAAAGTCTGTAAGCTTCATTTATATAGTCATCTGTATTTTGCACAACGACTGTCCCACCCTTGTCTGCCATACTTATACGGATAGTTCTATTCATCACAAGTTGGCGGAGTTCTTTCACTGCTAAACGTTCACTAAAGGCCAGATTGTCAAATTTGGGTTTGAGTGTTTTGAAGTTTTCAACGCGGCTAAGTATAGTATCACAAACAATGTCCAGTTCTTTTTCCCTTCCTTTGGGTGGCAAGAATCCTGTAGGCTTGTAGAATTTCTGAGGGGGTTCAGAGTCTGAAGGGGCGTCAGGGTCATAGAAAAGTTCCTTCAAGCGAAGTTTTCTGCAGCCTTCAGCCACGTCGTCACACAGTTGGCCGTGGTCCAGGGATCGAGGGGTGGGGCAGAATTTGGGACCCAAGGACAGGACACTCATCTGTTCGTCTGTCAGCTTTTCGTTGGAAAGGTTAACGACTAACTTTCTGTCTATCACTTTGTTATCATCAGATACTACCTTGTAATTTCTCTTGAACCTTCTTGCTCCACGTGTGTTAGTCCTTTCAATTTGAGTCACAGGAGAATCTACTAGTTTGGAATTACTAGCGTGCAGCAAGGTTTCCAGTTTCCAATGTTTTTTCTTGAAGTAGAATTTCCTTTTGGCACAGTACAGGTGGTATTTGAATCGAAGAATTCCTTCGAAGGTAAAAAAATCATGTTCTTTAAAAAGGTGGTAAAACATGTCGTCAAGAGATGACTTTTCTTTGTTGACAAGCATCTTGTAAGTGTTCCTACACGCCCTTACAATGTCCACACTGGCAGCAGTTAATACACTATTAATCGAAGCATGTAGGAAAGGCACTTTAGGCAAAGCATCATGGCCGAAATTGAGTCTCATACCTTTTGGTGTTACACGATGGTTCAGACAAGAAGTAAGGAAATGTACATGTGACTCGTACCTCACCAGTCTGTCCACACTTCTAGTGATGAGCACCTTGCAGTCAAGGGCTGTCTCCATTGTGCTGGATCCAGTGAAGGATACGGAGAAGATCAGCAATAAACTTGAAGCGAACAGCACAACAGGAGACACACAATGGAGGATGTGATTTCTTGTCTGGATCGTTGCCGATATCTCTCTGTGTGTGTGTGTGTGTGTGTGTGTGTGTGTGTGTGTGTGTGTGTGTGTGTGTGTGTGTGTTGTGTGTGTGTGTTTGCGCGCGCGCTAACAAATGTGCTGAATGGCATTTGATGTTTACTTCAACAATAAATAGCAAATAACTTGATATGTGCACACAAATTCATGATCCTTTTATTGTTGTTTTGAAACGAAACATGTCTAAAATGTTACTCAGGCTTTTCTTACTTGGATTTCATTTCTTTTCCAAAATAACGTCTCCGGATTGTGTAGAAATATCGTAGAACAACGACTCGAAGTTCAACTCTCTCTCTCTCTCTCACTCTCTCTCTCTCTCTCTCTCTCTCTCTCTCTCCTCTCTCTCTCTCTCTCTCTCTCTCTCTCTCTCTGCTGTGGGGTGTGCACCCTTAGACGATTTCCTTATCATTTTCTCCATTACCTGACACACCATGAGGTCTCAGACACGAGGAAGCACCGTTTATCTTGGCAGTAACGCGAAAAGGTGTGAGCAGGGAAGGTGGGGGGCATGCACACGAGTGTGACAAACGTGGCTGGAAGTTTTTTCAGGAGATTCGGTGGGGGAGGGGGGAGGGGGGGGGGTAAGCAAGTGAATACTGCTTCAAGACAACATGTGAAGAAACGCCAGTTTTAGAGAAAACATTGATTCGCCGATATGTCTTGAGGACATGTTTGTCAAGGGTATTGTTGTCCATCTACCCAGCAAATTGCAAAGTAACTAGATAGGCTGCACGGATATGGACATTTGCTGCATTACGTTTCAAAGTATGTTCCTGCCTACGTTGTAATTTAATGTAAGTGGACGTGCATGACATCCAGATGAGGAGACACAGCCAGTCCCGAAGGGAACTGAGGCATTACAAAAACGATTTTGGGAGAACAATGGGGAAAACACGACTCCGGGGTTACACATCAAAAAGTTAATTCCATGCAACATTCACAGTGCTTAGCAGCAGAATTACATCTGGCATTATGCAAAACCGACTGTACGTTTTGACTGGTGGAAATTGGCCTCAGGTGGAGCTGACATTAGACTCTTGTGATGCATCTCTCTCTCCTCTCTCTCTCTCTCTCTCTCTCTCTCTCTCCTCTCTCTCTCTCTCTCTCTCTCTCTCTCTCTCTCTCTCTGTTACAGCATATGGATGGTTATGTTCTGCTCTTTTGTTTTGGGGCGTCAAAGGTGGATCAGAAAGTCTGATGGATGTTCTCAAATTTGAAGACCCATGGTGGATCCATCTATAAGCCTCAGGCCAGTAGACTATTATATGCCGCATATATCGGGTTATGTGTTATATATTGCAGGTGTCCGGATTATAATAGTCTCCGTATTCAACAGTTAGAAACTCAGGTTAGTTCAATTTCAACTAGCCTGTTTAACGGCAAATTGCAGCATACCTACCAACTAGCAGATCAAAGACAGACTGACAGACAGAAAGACAGAGGGACAGACAGATAGAAGACAGACAGACAGGCAGATATACAGATAGACAGACAGACTGGCAGACAGACAGGGAAGAAGCCAGCCAGCCAGTCACACAGACAAACTGACAAACAGACAGGCAGGCAGGCAGGGAGGCAGGCTAACAGCCAGCCAGACAAACTGACAGACAGCCAGCCAGTCGCACAGACATCCAGACAGCCAACCAGCCAGCCAAACG
>JAMYXO010003436.1:0-2500 GCA_033310375.1 Conus canariensis | reverse complement strand
GTGTGTGTATGTGTCTGCGTGTGTATGTGTGTGTGTGTGTGTGTGTGTGTGTGTGTGGTGTTTGTGTGTGTGTGTGTGTGTGCATGTGTGCGTTTGAGCGTGTGTGTGTGTGTGTGCATGTTGTGTGCGTTTGAGCGGTGTGTGTGTGTGTGCATGTGTGTGCGTTTGAGCGTGTGTGTGTGTATGTATGTGTGTGTGTGTGTGTGTGTGTGTGTGTGTGAGTGTGTGTGTGTGTGGTGTGTGTGTGGTGTGTGTGTGTGTGAGTTGTGTGTGTGTGTGTGTGTGTGAGGAGAGAGAGAGAGAGAGAGAGAGAGAAAGAGAGAGAGAGAGAGACAGTCTTGTCTTCTTTTCTGCCTAACACTATCTCAACCCACAGTTGTTTCATCCTTTCATGATGCTAAAACATTTTTTTTTCATCTTTCATTGGCCTTACTAATGTCTTGTTACAGAAGTAACAATGTGACTCCTGACCAATGGATCCATTTTGCAAAGAGACGTGTTAGACCACCGTCCACTGTTGTCTGTCCGCAATTCTCTCCCATGCTTGTGTTGAAGTTTCAGGATTCTACTGCTGCGAGGTTCAGATTCTCTCTGTGTTGACAGACGTATCAACTGTTGCGGAAAGTGGGCAAACCTCCAGCGTTGACAGACGTTTTGATGTTCGGTCTCGGACTTGAAGGCATACGACTTAGCGTGTGAGCTTTTAGTGTGTTAGCCCCAGTCAGTTATTCTGGGGAAATATGGTGTTTTAAGACAAGATAATATCTCTCTTGTAAGAATTCTTTTTCTCTCTTTTTGTGGATTGTATTATTTGTTTGGCTCTTCATAAACTACCATTTTGTATTGTCTGTGTAACAGTCGTGTGGCATCTCTTGGTCCTATGATATAGTTATATTTGTTTTTCAAACACTCAAACACAAGTCCATCAAATTTTAATTAAAAGACATGCAACAAAACTATAAAAACAACAAACAAAAAATTGTCTTTTTTTAGTTATCCTGTCTTCAGCATCAATTCGTTTCTGCAAGGTGATTGGTGCCTATCTTCACTTCCTAGAACTTAGAAGTGTCTGCCATGGTAGACGAGTCTGATAGGCGAAAAAGTGTTTGTTTTTGTTAACTTTTTAATGGAATACAGCTTTTCAGTTAGCTTTTAACCGATCGAATTGCATTCAAAAGCCCTTTACAACTACAAAGCAGAAAGGAGGAGGAGGAGGAGGAGGAGGAGGAGGAGGAGGAGGAGGAGGAGGGAGGAGAGAAGGAGAAGAAGAAGAAGAAGAAGAAGAAGAGAAGAAGAAGAAGAAGAAGAAGAAGAAGAAGAAAGAAGAAACAACCCAAAAAACAGTGCTAACATTTTTATGGCTTTCAACTTACTTCAGCAAAAGGTCAGTTCCAGAGATATATTTATAGGGTGATACTCTTTCTTACAGACGTCTGTATAAAAAACCAGCAACAGTTTTAACCAAAGCGCACCTTTCTTACAACGGATTTCCAAAACCCCGTGATGCATCACAAGGTCTAAAGTCAGCTCCACCTGAGGCCCTTCTTCCCCCGATCAGAAGATGGAATCGGTTTTTAACAATGCCAGATGTATTTCTGCTGCTACGCGTTGTCCTGTTGTTGAAAGTGAACTTTCTGTTGTGTAAACCCTGGATCATGTTTCCCTAAACTGTTCTCCCAGTAAAGTTGTTGTAAATACCCAGTCTATTTATGACTGGATGTTTATTGACTCTGGATACCATGCAGTTTACGTAATTATATTTAAACGTAACACACATTCAAAACGTTGATGGCCAAAATATGCCTAATTCGAAATGTAGCAAATGTTCGTGTCGCCTGCCAGATGGTTTGCAGGTTTGAAGGTGATGGACAACAAAACCCCCGGGGCAAATCTATCCTGAAGACTTATCGGTGAAACAATGTTTTCTCTAAACTGCCATTTCTTCAATGTTTTTGGAGGCGATATTCACTTGATCAGACCCAAACTCCTGATAAAATTGTAAGCCCCGCCTCTCACACTGCTTTGCGTATGTGTCTCTTCCCTGCTCACTCCTTACTTTCTACTTCTGGCAAGGAGGGCTTCTTTCTGTCTGAGACTGCGTGATGTGTTAGGGATGGAGAAAATTCTACGGAAATCTCTAAGAAGAGTCCACACGACAAAACAAAGCAGAGAGACGAGAGAGAGAGAGAGAGGAAAGAGAGAGAGAGGAGAGAGAGGGTGGGGGAGAGAGAGAGAGAGAGAGAGAGAGAGAGAGTGTGTGTGTGTGTGGGGTGTGTGTCTGTCTGTGAGAATCAGTATTCCAATTCAGGGAAATGCTCTCTCTCTCTCCCTCCCTTCCCTCTCACTCTCTCTCTTCTTTTCTCTCTCTCTCTCTCTCTCTCTCTCTCCCTCTTCCCCCCCCCCCCCTTTCTTCTCTCGCCTATATCCTGTGTGCCTGTACCTTTTTCCCTTTTTTCATTTTCTTGTCTTTTTTAAAATTATTGCATAATTTGTTAGCAAT
>JAMYXO010003435.1:0-2500 GCA_033310375.1 Conus canariensis | reverse complement strand
GTAGCACGAGTTTATGTGAACAATTATGACGTTTCTAAAAGTATGCGCCTGGAAATCTCTCTCTTTCTCTCTCTCTCTGTCCTCTCTCTGTCTCTGTCTCTGTCTCTGTCTCTCTCTCTCTCTCTCTCTCACACACACACACACACACACACACACACACACACACACACACACACACACCACACACAACAAAGTTTACAGAAGAAATTAGCAGTCAAACAGTGAAATGAGGCAAAAATGACCACTGGGCAATGACACTCACCACTAGTCAGCAACATCATAAATTGTTCACATGAACTCCTACAATAATTAGCTTTCAAACAGTAACATTATCCCAAAGTGTGAGGGTTAGGGTTAGGTTTAGGGTTAGGGTTAGGGTTATAAATTTTTAGGGTTAGGGTAGCGTTAGGGTTCGGGTTAGGGTTAGGGTTCGGGTTCGGGTTCGGGTTAGGTTTAGGGTTAGGGTTAGGGTTATAAATTTTTAGGGTTAGGGTAGCGTTAGGGTTCGGGTTAGGGTTAGGGTTAGGGTTCGGGTTCGGGTTCGGGTTAGGTTTTCGGGTTCGGGTTAGGGTTAGGGTTAGGGTTTTCGGGTTCCGGTTAGGGTTAGGGTTAGGGTTAGGGTTTAGGGTTCGGGTTCGGGTTCGGGTTAGGGTTAGGGTTAGGGTTTTCGGTTTAGGGTTCGGGTTCGGGTTAGGGTTAGGGTTTAGGGTTCGGGTTCGGGTTCGGGTTAGGGTTCGGGTTCAGGTTCGGGTTCGGGCTAGGGTTCGGGTTCGGGGTTCGGTTTGGGTTAGGGTTCGGGTTCGGGTTAGGGTGCGGGTTCGGGTTAGGGTTCGGGTTAGGGTTAGGGTTAGGGTTCGGGTTCGGTTTGGGTTAGGGTTCGGGTTCGGGTTAGGGTTAGGGTTCGGGTTCGGATTCGGGTTAGGGCTAGGGTTAGGGTTCGGGATAGGGTTAGGGTTAGGGGTTAGGGTTAGGGGTTAGGGTTCGGGTTAGGGTTCGGGTTAGGGTTCGGGTTAGGGTTAAGGTTCGGGTTAGGGTTCGGGTTAGGGTTCGGGTTAGGGTTCGGGTTCGGGTTCGTGTTCGGGTTCGGGTTCGGGTTAGGGTTCGGGTTAGGGTTAGGGTTAGGTTAGGGTTAGGGTTCGGGTTCGGGTTAGGGTTAGGTTTCGGGTTAGGGTTCGGGTTAGGGTTCGGGTTAGGGTTCGGGTTAGGGTTCGGGTTAGGTTCGGGTTACGGTTAGGGTTAGGGTTAGGGTTAGGGTTCGGGTTCGGGTTAGGGTTAGGGTTCGGGTTCGGGTTAGGGTTAGGGTTAGGGTTAGGGTTAGGGTTAGGGTTAGGGTAGGGTTCGGGTTCGGGTTCGGGTTAGGGTTAGGGTTAGGGTTCGGTTAGGGTTCGGGTTAGGGTTCGGGTTAGGGTTAGGGTTAGGGTTCGGGTTAGGGTTAGGGTTAGGGTTAGGGTTAGGGTTCGGGTTAGGGTTAGGGTTAGGGTTCGGGTTAGGGTTAGGGTTTAGGGTTAGGGTTCGGGTTAGGGTTCGGGTTAGGTTCGGGTTAGGGTTCGGGTTAGGGTTCGGGTTAGGGTTCGGGTTCGGGTTAGGGTTCGGGTTCGGGTTCGGGTTAGGGTTCGGGTTCGGGGTTCGGTTCGGGTTCGGGTTCGGGTTAGGGTTCGGGTTCGGGTTAGGGTTCGGGTTAGGGTTCGGGTTCGGGTTAGGGTTAGTGTTAGGGTTAGGGTTCGGGTTCGGGTTAGGTTTCGGGTTAGGTTTCGGGTTCGGGTTCGGGTTCGGTTCGGGTTAGGGTTCGGGTTCGGGTTAGGGTTCGGGTTAGGGTTAGGGTTCGGGTTCGGGTTAGGGTTAGGGTCAGGTTAGGGTTAGGGTTCGGGTTAGGGTTCGGGTTCGGGTTAGGGTTAGGGTTAGGTTAGGGTTCGGGTTCGGGTTAGGGTTCGGGTTCGGGTTCGGGTTCGGGTTCGTGTTAGGGTTAGGGTTCGGGTTAGGTTCGGGTTCGGGTTCGGGTTAGGGTTCTGGTTCGGGTTAGGGTTCGGGTTCGGGTTCGGGTTCAGGTTCGGGTTCGGGTTAGGGTTCGGTTCGGCAGAGAGGTGTTCAAGCTGGATCTGGTCAAGGAGGAACAAAAGTGAACTTCATAAGGCTTAATTTCCCTACAAATATCAGGTGTCCCTGTGGCTCAGTGGTTAAAGCGCGAGTCATTAAGTGGGAAAAAGAGCATGTCCAGAGGGTCATGGGTTCGAATCCCCGCCAGGCTCGTCCCAAGATGGGAAAAAAAAAAGGGCAGCAAGGGACAATCCGGAGTCATGAACCGGTGTGGCCCAACCCCCCTAGAGTGTCAGGAGATAAGGGCCGAAACACTTGCTTGAAGGGGGCTTCTCTTCTGAGGACTCTCTGCTGCCACGCTCTCCACGAGTATTCTTTCTACTCAGAAATGAACAGCTTTGTCACAGGCGCCTCTTCTGTACCACCTCTGACAATATACGGATTCTTGTCATGAAGAGACACTGTA
>JAMYXO010003434.1:0-12500 GCA_033310375.1 Conus canariensis | reverse complement strand
CCTCGCCCCACTGGACGTCTCTCCACTTCCCCCTTCTTGCATCACCGCTCCGTTCCTCCTCCCGTCCATTCACCTACTCCACGCATGTTACCAACAAACAATCACACATCACAGTCCTCTCAACCCGAGAACCCTCCTACTCTTCCCCATTCTCCGGCCGACCCACACTACTCGGAAGTCTTTCCTCCCCTCCCTACCACCACTCTAAACCCCACCCACCCACTCCGACGACCGGACAGTAAGCCCACTACCACGCGGGGAACTAATTCGTATGGTAGTAGAGAGACCTACACTTCGCCTCCACAGCCACCACCCATGATGCCACCGCCAATGTATCCTTCTATGTTCTTCCCTTCTTTTCCTCGTAGCTTCCCACCTGCTTTTTGGCAGTGGCCACACTTCATGCCAATGCCACCAAACTATGGCCAGTTGTAGACTTGAATCAGTGTGTGTGTGTGTGTGTGTGTGTGTGTGTGTGTGTGTGTGTGTGTGTGTGTGTGTGTGTGTGTGTATGCGTGTGCGTGTGCGTGTGCGTGTGTGCTATATGTATATATACACTAGTGTGGAAAGTGCAGAGTTTGAACTATATGCATCTGCCAATGTGGACTGTGTAATTCCGAATCTGCCGACCATCTGATAAGCTGAGAAGAAAAAGTGGTTGCGAACTACATTATTAGCATTTCTGAAGAAAGCAAGACTTTTATATCAGTTTTATTGTACCTGAATGGTGTGTGAGCACGCTCAGAAACCTCCTGTGGTGTAGATAAAGCTTCGGTGACACTTGCCACAAGCGTGTTACGTAACTTTGTGAATTTAACTTTTGTGCTTTTTCATATTCATTATCCTTTTTCATTGAGCATTGTTGGATTTGGTGTGTAAGTGTGTTGTATCACACTTATTTGTAGTTTTGACTTGCTTGTTTCTCATTTTCATTATCCTTTTGAATTGAAGATAGTTGTTGTGTGTGTATACCATACGGACACATTGAGTTTGTATTCAAGTGTATCCTTGCTATATTTGTTTTAGTTGCACAAATGGTGCAATCATCTTCAAAGTGGCCACAGGAAGACGGACTACGTATTGGACATCTTAATATAAACCATATACAAAACAAGTTACAGGAGGTACCCACTATACTGTATAATCAAGACAAACCCTTTCATATATTTGGCTTCACTGAATCAAGACTTTCAGATATTGTCCCTAATGCCACTGTCTTAATCTCTGGCTACAATATTGTACGCAGAGATCCCACCGAATCCAAATCTACAGGCATATTACTTTACGTTCATGAAACATTAAATGCCCAACGTTTGTATGATCTTGGAAGTTTTGGAATTGAAGCAGTTTGGTTAGTAATCAAGTTGAAGAGAACAAAACCCATCAAAATAGGATTTGTATATCGAAACCCAGCGGAAAATGCTGGTTGGATGGACAAGTTTACGGCCATGATGGATGCAGCATCGCTTGATGCCACAGAATTAATGCTTTTAGGTGATTTCAACATTGATCTATTGAAGGGCCAAACATCGTGGTCAGATAGGACCACCTCATACAACTTATCCCAAATTATAGACATGCCAACCAGAGTAACACTCACTAGCAAAACATTAATTGACCACATCTATCTTTCTGAACCACAAAACGTCATTGAGAAATGTGTGCCTTTGAATGGATGCAGCGACCACTTTCCAGTATGCATTACGTGGAAAAGAAGTGGAATCAAAATTCCTAAAACTGGCCACAAACACATCACTTACAGATCTTTCGGACACTTCCACGAAGATACCTTTCTCACTGACCTCATGAATTCCCCCTTTATAAATGTTTATAATTACACTGATCCAGAGAAAGCGCTTGAGTATTGGCTACACACGTTTAATTCTGTTTATGACAAGCATGCGCCATTCAAAACGCGTCGAGTTAAACATAGTGCACAACCAAAGTGGATGACTGATGAAATACAAGCTGCTTGTTTCTTACGCGACGATCTGCTTGAAGCAGAAGGGAAGTCGGATGGATTTAAAAGGCAACGTAATAAAGTCAATTCACTCAAACGGACAGCAAAAATGAATTTTTTTCGTGAACTTGTAGCCAACAAACAAAATTCGAAGTCCATATGGCAAGCAATAAATGAACTTACGAATAAAACTTCACAGTCAAAGACAAGTCCCATTACCAGCGTAACAACAAATGAACTCAACCAACACTTTACAACAGTTGCAGAACACATTGTCAAAGAAAAGAATACTGACTCAAATGAATTACAAAAATTAAAAAAATTTTGCAATGCTATGAACATTCGTCCAGCAACACCAGTTCCGCCTATGACAGTTAGTGATGTTTGCCAAGCTTTATGCCAATTGAAGCAGACAGGAAGCCGCGGACTTGACGGGATTGATGGAAAAATACTGAAACTATCAGCACCTGTTATATGCGAAACTCTTACCTACATTTACAATTTATGCATTGATAAATGTCACTTTCCCGCTCAGTTCAAAGTTGCAAAAGTAATACCCATTTTCAAATCTGGAGACAAATCTGAACCATCCAACTACAGACCTATATCCATTTTGCCAGTTCTGTCCAAGCCCTTGGAAAAACACATAAATAAACATCTTTGCCACCATTTTGACTCCTCCAACCTACTAAATAAAAATCAATCAGGATTCAGGAAAAATCATTCTTGTCATACAGCGCTTACAAACCTAGTAGATCAATGGCTAGCCAGTGTTAATGAGAATAAATATTGTGGCGCACTGTTTGTTGATTTTGCAAAGGCTTTTGATGTAATTGACCACAAACTGTTATGCAGGAAGCTTTTATTATATGGTATAAAAGGAAATACCTTCCAACTGATAACATCATTCCTAGAAGATCGTCAACAAATCGTTTGTGTCAACAACAATTTATCAGAGAAGCTACCTATCCAACATGGCGTACCCCAGGGTTCTGTGTTAGGTCCGTTGCTGTTCTCAGTTTATATAAATGATCTCCCTCTTTATATTGAGGATTCATGTGAACTCTTTTGTGATGATACCACTGTCCATACAAGTAGCTCCAGCTTGGAAGCTGTTTTCACTTCATTACAGAAGAATGCTGACATCTTAACTAATTGGTGCAATGTAAATCACATGTCACTGAATCCTAACAAAACAAAACTAATGCTGATAACAACAAGGCAGAGAAGACAAAACATAACCACACAGCCCCCATCTGTTTTTATCAATAATCAGGAAATTGAAGTGGTGGATAGCCATCGAGTTCTAGGCGTATATGTTGATAATAATCTTTCTTGGTCTTATCACCTTCGCAGTTTATGTAAATCAATATCCAGACAAACATATCAGCTGTGCAAGATTAAGCATTTCTTAAACCTTCATGCCAGGAAATTGTTCCTACACGCACATGTTCTCTCTTCAATCAATTATTGTTCAACACTATTTGATTCTGCTAGTGCTAATGCCATGAAACCTCTTAAGAGTGTCTACAAAAGAGCACTTAAAGCAGTCCTATTAAAATCATCTAGTCTTAGTGAAGGGGATTATGCTAAAGCGGGGGCTCTTCCGTTACAAGAAATGTTTGCTGTCAACAAATGTCTGCTAATGCAAAAAATTGCATCGGGTTTAGCACCACAAACTCTTCAGTCCAAATTTAGCATAAACCCTAGGGATTCAACCAAATTCCAGGTTCCCACACCTAGAATAGATCTATTTAAATCAAGCTTATCTTACTCAGGTAGCGTGGTTTGGAATTCACTTCCACTACATTTCCGATGTACTCAAATTACAGAATCCTTCAGGGAAAAACTAATTACACATTTCACAGCAGACCATTGCTATTAGGGACAAAATACATATACCAGGGCACACCCTCTGTTTTGCTGCATATTAAACTGATACGCCGTTTCCTTTCCACTGATGTTTTCAAAACTAGATAATGATAAATGAGAGATATGGTTACTGTCGGTTTTATTAATGATTGAAATTATAGTATGATGAATGACTGTTGTGGTCGCTGGTTTTATTGGTGCATTGTCACTAATTGATTGATGTCTTAATACTTTGATTTCTTCGTGCACTGTAACTGCAAGGTGATAAATGTGTGTCCGGATTACTGTTGATCATATTGATGTATTGCTCTTTATTCAAATTTATAGCAATGTTTAGCATGTGATATTTTGGATAGAAAAATGGAATTACTCTCTCTCTCTCTCTCTCTCTCTCTCTCTCTCTCTCTCTCTCTCTCTCTCTCTCTCTCTCTCTCTCTCTCTCTCTCCCCGTTAATTACGGCTGCGTTTCGATGGATTGTCGCTTAATTAATAATTATAGTTTTGGATAGTGTATGAATGGTCGAAAAGAAAAAAAAAAGATGGAAGGGGAAGGTAAATGATAATGGCACCTCTCTCTCTCTTTCTCTCTCTCTCTCTCTCTCTCTCTCTCTCTCTCTCTCTCACACACACACACACACACACACACACACACACACACACACACTACACACACACACACACACACACACACACGCGCGCGCACACACACACACACACACACACACACACACACACACACACACATGCACACGCACACGCACACATCATGAAAAATAAGTGTTATGATTATTGATGCTAGGAATATTGCTGCTTACTGATAACTGATTGTTCGTTCTCGTTTTGCCTTATAACCACATCATGTAAATGTAAAAGAAAGTACAAATGTTGATATTATTGATGCATTGTAATTGTCTAATTATCATCCTTAGCAGTTTGTTGTATGTTCATTTTTTACAAAAGGAATGTAACTCTCTCTCTCTCTCTCTCTCTCTCTCTCTCTCTCTCTCTCTCTCTCTCTCTCTCTCTCTCTCTCTCTCTCTCTCTCTCTCGCTCCCCCCTCTTCGATAGGAGGATCGCTTATTCCATATCTGTGTGTGCCGAATCTTTTCTTCTTTGTAATACATTTCTTTATTCTTGTTTTTGTTTAAATAGTTTCTTTTTTCCTTTTAAAGTCATCTACGCCTTAATGGATGAACTTTTTAATGTTGTGAAGATCCACAGAACAAAGATGGGATGTGTGAAGACTCATCTGAATGAGCAGCAGCGCACTGCATCAGCAGATAAGACGTCGGAAGACCAAGGCCAGGATTTAAACCACAGTGCCAAGGACATCCACGCTGTTGGTTCGGATGAGGAATTTGCACAGGCCCTCGATGCCAGGCGCCTGAAACTCAACCTGCCACGAGCAAACGAAACTGAAGATTGGGAGAAACTGGATGCAAAAATCGTCCAAAGACTCGATGCACTGATAGGGAAAAGCACCCTGGAACACAAACTAGCCACATATGGGGACATTGTGTATGCCACATGTAGAGACGCCTATGGAGCAAAACTACCCAAAGAGAAAACACCTCCAAAGAAATCCAGACGCCAAGAAAAGATGGACAAGATCAGGGTCCAAAAGAAAAACCTCAAGATGCAAATGAAGACCGCACTGCCAGCTGAAAAACAAGGCTTGGAAAAACTGTGGAAAGACCTGAAAGAAAAACACAGCGCCCTCAGCAAAGCGGAATCTGCGAGGAAGAGGAAGAGCAAAAAGAAGAAGACACAAGAGCGCTTCTTCAGAGACCCCTTCCAGTTTGCCAGAACACTGTTTGAGCAGCCAAAATCTGGGACCCTAAGTGTGGACAAAGGAGTTCTTGAGCAGCATCTGAGGAAAACATACTCTGACCCACAGAGCAAAGCACCACTCGACATTCAAGGTCTGGTGTGGCCAACCAACCCTGAGGAACAGTTCAATGGCAAGCCTCCAACGTTGGCGGAAATCAAGAAGGTGGTCGACAAAGCCAGAGCCAAATCATCACCAGGGCCAAACGGAATACCTTACCAGCTTTACAAGAAATGTCCCAAGGTGCTGGAGTGGCTCCACAGGCTGCTGCGATCGGCTTGGAGAAACCAGAAGATCAGCGGCCAGTGGATGACGGCAGATGGTGTGTACATCCCCAAAGAGCAAAACTCAAGTGACATTAGCCAGTTCAGGCCAATATCACTACTGAACGTCGAAGGGAAAATCTTCTTCTCTATCATGGCAGCAAGGCTGACCAAGTACCTGATGGAAAACAAGTACTTGGATGTGTCAGTCCAGAAAGGTGGCATCCCAGGCGTGGCGGGCTGTGTAGAACACGCCACAATGATCTGGGACGCAATCCAAAAAGCAAAAACAGAAAAGAGAGACCTGGACGTAGTGTGGCTTGATCTGGCAAACGCATATGGATCTGTGCCCCATGAGATGATACAGTTGGCTCTTGAGATGTACCATGTGCCAAAGAACATCCGCGACATGCTCAAGAAGTACTTCAATGGCTTCTCAATGCGGTTCTCTACCAAGGAGTACACAACAGACTGGATCAACTTGGAAGTGGGTATTGCAATGGGCTGTGCAATTTCCCCAATACTGTTCGTGCTGGCAATGGAACTCATCTTGAAAGCAGCAACAAACAACGCGAGACAAACAGACCTTGGCGATGGATACAAGATGCCTCCTCTCAAGGCCTTCATGGATGACACTACAGTGATTTCATCCAGAGAAGACGAGACACGTCATGTGCTGGAGAGGCTGGACGACATAGTTGCCTCATCCAGAATGAAGTTCAAGCCAAAGAAATCACGGAGTCTCTCACTGAGGAAAGGAAAAGTGGCCGGATCTGTGGTCTTCAGTGTTGCCAACCAGGCCATTCCAACAGTCACAGAAGAACCAGTCAAGAGCCTTGGAAGATGGTATGATGATACGCTGAAAGACACACAAAGAGCAAAAGAAACCAAGCAGATGGCGGAGGAAGGCTTGGAGACCATTGACCAGTGTGGGCTCCCTGGCAAATACAAGGTCTGGTGTCTGCAGTTCATGCTGATACCAAAGCTGCTATGGCCTCTGATGATATACGACATCTGCACCAGCATAGTGGAGGCAATGGAAGCCAAAATCAACAAGTTCACAAGGAAATGGCTTGGTGTCCCACCCTGTCTGACTGACATAGCGCTGTACTGTCGCCAAGCAAAGCTGAAACTACCCCTGAAATCCATCCTGGAGGAATACAAAGCAGGGAAGATCAGACTTCAAAGCATGCTGGAGGACTCAGGAGACAAGGTGGTAGAAGCAATTAAGCCCCAGCTGAAGACAGGCAGAAAATGGAAAGTTCAAGAGGCGATGGATTCTGCAAAAGAAAGTCTCAAGATCAGAGAAATAACAGGACACACACAGACCAACAGACAGGGACTGGGGGTGACCAAAACTGAATGGTGGTCAAAGGCCAAAGGAAAAGCCAAAAGAGACATGATGATTCAGGAGATGAGAAAAGAAGAAGACCAAAAAAGACTCCAAAAAGCAGTCCAGCAGAGCCAGCAAGGGCAATGGACAACGTGGGAGAATGCACTCCAAAGAAGTCTCACTTGGAATGACATTTGGCACATGGCCCCTCTCAGGATCAGCTTCATTCTCAGATCTGCATATGACCTTCTGCCCTCAAATGCAAACCTGGTGAAGTGGGGGAAAACAGACGATCCTGCATGCCCCCTCTGCCATGAAAAACAAACAGTGGAGCATGTCCTAAGCTCATGTAAAGTAGCCCTGGCTCAAGGAAGGTACACATGGAGGCACAACCAAGTGCTCAAAGAAATTGTACAAGTAGTCTGGGCTAGTACCAACACCACAAAAGGGAAAATCAGGACTCCAAAAGCACCCGCAACATTCTTCACGGCAGGAGGCAGCAAATCATGGCCAAGAACAACAGTGCCACTCGAAACATGCAGGCAGAGTCTGCTGGACGGGGCAGATGACTGGGAGTGCACTGCAGACCTCCCAGAATGGAAGAGTCACCCAGAGATCATCAGCAAGAGTGGCATGAGACCAGACATAGTAGTCCACTCTAAGTCAACCAAGCAGCTGATCATGATCGAGCTCACGGTGCCATATGAGAACAGAATGGAGGCAGCTCAAATCTACAAGACTGAAAAGTATGCTGATCTGGCAAACAGCCTGAGGAGAGAAGGCTATCAGGTCAAAGTCCTCACTGCAGAAATTGGAGCTAGGGGGTTTGTAGGAACGTCTGCATACAGCCTCATGAAACAGCTCTCAGTTGCAGGGAAGGAAAAAACCAGAGCCCTGAAAGCAATGGCAGAAGCGGCAGAGAGGTGTTCAAGCTGGATCTGGTCAAGGAGGAACAAAAGTGAATGTCACGGTCGCTAAGCCGGACGGCCCTACCACCCCTACCCACGCCTATCACACCCTAGGTCAGACAACACAGCACACTAACACAGTTTTACAATCACGCACGCTTCTTTATTTCACACACACTCCATGGCGCCACCACTCCCGCACATCCACAACTGCACACAAGTATCCCAATTCCCGCTGACTCACCCTACTCTACTATAAAGACCTGGAAGACCCTAACCTAACCTAAAACACCAGTTGCGGTATATCACTGTGACCTGGGGACACAGCGATAGCCCGCACACGTGGTGACTAACTACTAGGGACAAGGATTTACCAAAGGGACTCTAATCTCTTAACGACCGCTACCACCCACACCTCTCCCCAGGACTCACCCTTCTCTTTTAACCCGGGACCACTACCAAACTGGTCGCTGCGTCCCTAAGGGAGGCAACGACAAGTACCCTACACTGTGCCGGCCACTACGTCCTAAAAGGAGGCAGTAGCTAACACCCCTAACCCTACTGCCTAACGCTACACCCCTTCTATCACAAACATGGGACACCCCATCCCGGCCCGGAAAGCTCCAGTCCTCGGCGCTGTACGTGGCCCCTCACAGGCTGACACCTCCCCGGAAGACTCTGCACCCCGGCGCTGACCGTGGCTCCTCCGCGGGCCGACACCCTCCCCGAAGACTCCGCACCCCGGCGCTGACCGTGGCTTCCCGCGGTCTGACTCCTCCCTGCGATGGGCACGACACCCACCGTACACACAACAGACGCCCTCTCGACGGGTCCGGGGCTCGTAGGACGCCTCCTCCTCTGAAGGCCCCGCCGGACACCAAGGGTGAGAAAGGCCTGGTGCAGCGCCCTCTCACAGGACGCCTGAACAGGGACGAGGAACCAGCGCCGGAGAACTCCCGGAAGAGCACCGGTAGCCGGAGGAGAGCTGCCCCACAGAAGGCAGACGGCCTGGGTGGTCCCCCTCTCCCGGGAAAACAGGCACTGGAAAGCTCCGCTCACCTGCCAGCACGCGGCAGTAGACTGCGGTGATCTGGCCCCAGCCTCAGGACGGAGCAGGATACCTGCTGACACAACTGTAGGCCCCTACTGTAATGTTGCTACTACCCGAGTCATCAAGGCACATAGGCTACTTGGTAAAGCTTTAACTCTCCATCTCCCTTGCCTACTTCCCACTCGGGCATGAGAGTGACCCTTGAATTTCGAACACATCCCCCAACCCATTACTCACTTTGGGGTTATCAGACCCATTTCCTGCCAACCCTTACGACAGCGGTAAAGCAATACTCTCCTGAGCCAATCCACGCTATTACATATGAAATTATGAATCACACCCAATTCTCGGAGAAATAAACCAATCTAAGCGATCCACCACGGACTCCATGGGCCCCCTTAGGACATACTAAATAATCTAGGAAATGGCCAATTTCACAAGGAAATGTCTCCACACAATAACCAGTAGTAATACACATCTCTCAGAGGAAAAAAAAAAACAAAACAAAAAAAACTTAATTTTTAGCGGTTCACAGTTCCAGCATTTTCACACAAGAGAATCGGCTCGCAGCCACAATCCTTCACATTATTACCCCTCTTTGCACTGTCAATTATAATCATATATCAAAAACATGATTTGTTCGCCAAAATTTCCATCCAGCACCTCACTCTCATGTCATCTCTTGTCAGATAACCCAGTGGTTAATCTTTGTTATGCCAACACAACCACACTTCATACAATATTACATGCTGCACATCATCCGTTTTTATCCTATCAACTGCTAAGCTACTCGCCTTAAACTTTACCTTTCCCTTCTTTTTGCTTACTAAAATTCATAACTGGGTTGCCTCCCCACAACCTAAAATATCTGTCTCCAACCCCGTTCTGTCACAAACACATACATCCCTGCATGTGTGACGACTGTCACTTGTACTACAAAACCTTCTACCCTATATGGACTCACTGTCCTGTACCAAATGCGTACGCCACCGATACAGTCTGCACGCGCACGACACCCGCATCGAGAACCCTAACTCGTAACGAAAGTGACAAGACACCAATATAAGTTGAATAGTCACGACCGTACTCCAGTATAAACCACTCGACCACAAATTGGCCTTAGCCCTACTACACAGTTAACCGATTCCAATGCTGTGCAGGTGAACTCCGAAATCGTTAATCAATTTCAACGAACTCCTACTATTTACAATTGAGATTGAGCACAATCATCAAACCCCTCTATGATTCACGCAGACACATCCGCACCTGACTCATATTATGATCCTCAACCAAATGCAACCTCCTATTACCCTCTTATTGAACCCACTGACATTACCATGAACTAACCACAAACAATATCTACATCACTGTCCATCAACGGTCATTATATTGAACCCACATTGTCTAGCCAAACTGTCCTGAGGAAATCGAACTCAGGAACCACTATGTACATTACTTACAAAAATATACAGGAAAGAGGTAACAACACAAACCGGCTGACTACAAATTTCAATCACGGAACCAAGACAACATCATACTAGACAACCAGTATACGCAACGAACACCATACAACTAATCCCAACCTGAGACAACTACAGTACAACTCGCCATAATACAAGACAACACAACGAACTACAGCACAACGAACCTAACAGATCACCAACCTGGACATACAGACGATCAACCACACCAGTTCTGCAACTGGCTGACAGTGGCTGCAACAAGGACGACACCGACTCAGCACAGGCCAAGGGCACCCAACCCCGACGAGGACCTGGCACTAACTATGACTTGAAGTCACTCTTCAAAAACTAACGGCGCTGCCGCCGCACCTACAAGGAGTACGTCCACTCCGACGAACACCAGG
This sequence comes from Conus canariensis, assembly GCA_033310375.1. NCBI lineage: Eukaryota > Metazoa > Mollusca > Gastropoda > Neogastropoda > Conidae > Conus > Conus canariensis. The sequence goes on along the minus strand of JAMYXO010003434.1, from coordinate 1,418 downwards.
GACCGAAGTGAAGCTACCCCAACGCATTCCGCCCTGGTCGGAATCAAGCGAACTCTACTCACCACACAAAACAACGATTGGTCAGAGAAGTGTATCCCTCCGCAGAGCTGACACGCCTGACCAACGGACTGGTTGTTGCTCGTGCAACAACACGACAATTTACCACAACAACTCACAGACTTGACAACACAACAACAACCGATATCCTGCCCCGCCTTCTCTGGCATAGAACCAAAGTAACAAAAGGGTAACAATCGGGAATGAAACCAACCTCCCGCTTCCATTCCATTCCTTCAATAAGTGAAGACTGGAATGAAAGAATATTGTATGTCCTATTTCCCCAGGCTCCTACCTAGCCTAATCTTTCTACCTAACCCTGAGGAACTTAACCTAACTGTAGCTAACTAAACCCCAACCTCACATACGCGCGAGCGCACACACACACACACACACACACACACACACACACACACGCATACGCGCACACGCTCTCTATCTTGAACCACCACTACTCTTAAACACGTGGACGTACTAGTTTAGTACCGCCGATCGGTGACACACCCCCCTGCCTAAGTTTTAACTACAGGTTAAAACAAACAACAACTTCTCACTCGATCGGCGTTTTAGCCACACCCTACCTATGACAATCCAATTCTCTATCACTCATTCTGTCCTACTGTTACTTTTGATGCACTCCAAAACTTCCATCCCAACAGCATCAACTTTTAAATACATCAACAATCACAGGTTACATTAATCAACCTGGTCTAACGCTGCTTCACACTACCTTAACGCAGGCACTTATAGGCAGCCGTTACACTACGCACTACATATAAATTCCATAACTGAGGGGGCTCTGATTACGCACAACTGCTGTGTAACACGTGCTACAAATACCACACCCTCAGTAACACTTTGCTACGCCATTCTTTACCAAAGATAATAACACATGCATAGCTTCAATAATGACAACCTCCCACGACACAGGTTAATGGAACTTACAGGCGCTCTCTCTCTCTCTCTCTCTCTCTCTCTCTCTCTCTCTCTCTCTCTCTCTTCCTCTACGGCAAGCGACTCAAGAAGTCTGCCGCCACATTGTCCTTTCCAGACACTGCCTGCACCGTAAACTGGTATGGCTGCAGCTGCAGTGCCCACCTTGTGATTCTCCCACTAGTACTCTAGACCCCACAGCTACCTTCCTGGGTTTCGTCCTCAAATGAAAATGTCGCTTGTACGTGCAAGCTGCTGTTGCCAAGTTCTTCTTTGCCAACTCACACGTCTTAGCTATTTTGTTCCTTAGGTTGACGACGTACTCTGTAGCTGTGCAGAGCTCTTGCCTCTCGGGTTGCAACCACCGATCTCTCAGTATCTGCATGGGCCTGCGCATCAGTGGCATCCTTACAAGGGGAACTCTTGAG
>JAMYXO010003433.1:0-20202 GCA_033310375.1 Conus canariensis | reverse complement strand
GCTCCACAGAAAAATTTTTAAATTTCTTATGCAAACCACACTTAGCAACTTAAAACACAAAAGTGAAATTGTAAACAATTGAGGCAAATTTGGAAATTTTTGTTTAGCACATTCCACCTAAAAGGGCCCCCCAATAAAAACCACAGGCCGCACGTGCAAAAAATGAGATCCGCCTGCACACACAGAGTTAAAAATCAAGTCCCGCACGCCATAAAAGACCGTTGGCGTGCCCCAAAAAAGTGGTTACAATTACAAACTACAATAGAGTCCAGACAACAACACGAACAGAATTAAGAAAAATAGGAAAAGAAAGATCATATGGTACAACCCACCATACGATGGACAAGTAAAAACAAATGTAGGAAAAGAATTCTTTAAAATCTTGGCAACATCATTCCCAAAAGAACACAAACTGTCCAAAATATTCAACAAAAACACCATTAAACTGTCATACTCATGTATGTCCAACCTCAAAAACATGATTGATTCATCTAACAAAATGAAAAGCAACATAAAAGAGAAGGGTGCCGAAAGGACATCTTGCAACTGCACTAAAAAAGAACAGTGCCCCCTGAGCAATAAATGTCTTCACAGCAACATTGTATACCAAGCTACGGTAACATCAGAAAATGAAGAAGAAACATATGTAGGGATTACTGAAAACACTTTCAAAACCAGATACGCAAACCACAAACAGTCATTCAAAAATGAAAAATACAAAAATCAAACAGAGCTGAGCAAATACATCTGGAGACTCAAAGATAAAAAAATAGACTACAACATATCATGGAAAATCATAAAAAGAGCAACACCATACAACAATATTTCAAAAAGATGCAGTCTATGCTCCACAGAAAAATGGTTAATCTTATGCAAACCACACTTAGCAACTCTGAACACAAAAGTAGAAATTGTAAACAATTGCAGGCACAAGTGGAAATCTTTGCTAGCACATTCCACCTGAACAGGCCCCAATAAGAACCACAGGCCGCACGTGCAGCAAATGAGATCCGCCTGCACACACAGAGTTGAAATCAAGTCCCGCACGCCATAAAAGACCGTTGGCGTGCCCCAAAAGACATCCTGAAGATAGCAACGCTAGAAACAAGCTTGTAGATTTTACCACTTCATTTTTAAAATATTTTTTAACAGATGTTGCTCCCCAAGGGGTTGAGCACCTTCAGATTTTTTAAGGACTTTTTTATATTGTTCATATATATATATATATATACATATATATATATATATATATATGTATATATATGAACACGTGCGCACATGCACATTCACTCATTGTTTTGTTTGTTTAGAGAACTATAAAATAGGCATTCTGGCTCACCCGGCTCCGCTGTTGCTCCGCCGGCTTACCCAGAATGCCTATTTTATAGTTCTCTAATAGTAAACACTTTACAAACATACATAATGTGTAGGATTATCTGTTTTATAGTTCTCTGTCACTGGACCGTTAAGAAGTAAACAAACAAAACAATGGGGACTTGGTTAACCATGCCTTTATTCTTAGGAGGGCTATTTGTCAACCAAGTTGGGATTTCATTCTATTGTGAGGAATGACTGGCTATTGAAAGCTATCTGAATAGGGAGTGTCTGAAAAGGGGTGGGATGTGTGTTCACACAAGCGTAGAATCGTGGCACGTTGTTGAAGATTATTCTAAGCAGCCACCAAGTGCACTTATTAAAAGCTTGATTCAACAAACAAGACAATTGTATAAAGTACACCCGGCGGCCGCCTGAATAGGCAGCCTGTTGAATAGGACGTGACAAAGCGACGGTCCACCTAGACCGCGGCCGTTAAAGCGTGGCTTTCTGCTATAGGCTGTGACGTGTGCCTGTTTAATATTCATTTCACGCGCTCTAGCTAGAGCGCGGCCGTTCTCTGCTGTGGCTCTTGAGAAGATCGTGTTTCAAGCTGCATTGGTAGTTGAATGGGAGTGGACCAATACTGCCTTATCTCCTCACTATATGAAAACATTGCTTTTAGTTCTTTTCTCATGGAGTAGACTTCAATGAAATAGCAATTCTTGATGAACGGTTTGTGATTCAAGAAGTTCTATCTCTAATTCAGAAGAGATACTGTCTTGCGACATAACACAACACTTTCTAACTGAAAACACGACTGCACTGCACACCCGCAAATGACAAGACAGCTAGGTTTAGTTGCTAACAACACAAGTGCTGGGCGGAAATGTCGTCACTGTTACTAATCAGCTGATTCTATCTAGTCTTGTGATTGGGGGAAGGTAAGAAACATGTTTTGATATGTTTAGAAATTTAGCCGCCTAAATTTATACAATGACGTCTAACGCCTGTACTGAACGACGCCGTCTAAATTTATACAATGCCGCGTGGCGGCCTGACGCCCTTATGTGTAACTTGACACAAACTAGCAAACAGTGCGGCGCTTCGACTCGGCTATTGTGCAGTTGAGTAAGCCGGGGCCAGACATGTCTGACCTAGATACTACATAAAGGCAGAAGGGAGTTGTCTCCCCGGAAAAGAATGTAACAATTAATTGTGAAAAAAAATCGTCATTAAGTCGTTCTAGGTTCTTATTCAAGTCGGCATCACGTTCTTATTCAAGTTCTTATTTAAGTTCTTAACAAGTTTTTATTCAAGTTCTTAACAAGTCAACATCAAGTTTTTAACAAGTCATCATCAAGTTCTTAACAAGTTCTTATTCAAGTACTTATTCAAGTACTTATTCAAGTTCTTAACAAGTCGTCATCAAGTCGTCATTAAGTTTTTATCAAGTCGTCATTAAGTTCTTATCAAGTCGTCATTAAGTTCTTATTTAAGTTTTATCAAGTCGTCATCAAGTCGTTATTAAGTTCTTATTCAAGTCACTTATAATTATTTATTAAGTTCTTGAAATATTATTCCATCTGAAATGGATCAAAATGATCTTTTGTTGTTGGCGGTTCTGGCATGCTTTTTTGTTTGGCTTCTGTATTTAGTGGTTGAGATTTTTTTGACTGCTTTGGTTTTTGCTGGCGTTGTTTATATGTTTTATAAACGTAATAACCACCCCCACCAACAGCAATGACGCCAAAAATGCTAACTCTTTTAATCCAAATAATCCATGTCGACTTTGGTGTTGTAGGTCTTGAATCAACTTGTGTATTTACAGCTGGCATTGAAACAACTGTTGGCGTTGGCGGTGTTATGTTTTCATTATGAGTTATATTCTGTGATTGCAACATTAATTTTTTTTGTTTGTTCCACTCTGCTAATTTTTTTCCTGCTGCAACACGCCCAGGATGAGGAGGCTTTTTACTGGTCACTTTCTCCATCAATGTTTTCTGCTGATTTTCTGGCTCGGTCATTTTGAAGGGAAACAAAATCTATATGATTAAAAGTAATTAATCCCATGATTAATGGCGATAACAATGTTCCAAATCTGTAATATAGATCACATCCTAGAGACTCTAATGACTTTGTTAAAACTGGATCCTGTGTTAAATCATACATAAAATCTTGTTCAGAATCAATGGGAGCAAATCTACTAACTAGTTTAGTGTACAAACTAAGAACCGTTTGCCCAACACTTTTTACCATTCTTGACCCCAGTTGCGCTTCATACCTGTTGTGATACTTTACAATGTCTTGCGGCGACATCTGTTGAATCTGTTCTATGCTGAATTCATTTCCGAGGTACTGTTTTGTTTTTCCACACGCCGCCAAAGAATACAGCCTTTCCTTTTGACGCATAATAGCTTGGTCATCAACTTGATCATTTGTAAGTTCAGGAAGTAAATCATCGCAGTTCATGTTTTATTAATGAATAAATATTATTTTATTTTTTAAAAATGAGCACCGAAAAAACTATTACTAACCTTGTATACCATTCTGCTGTTATTGGAGGCCTAAGTGTAGGATACACAATGCTTGGTAAAAGCCTGTTAAAAATAAAACCAGCAGATCTTGGCAAACTAGACTTTGAAGACTCAGCAAAGTTGATTGCTGTCATTACAGCTTCATTTGCTACGAAAGATTTTCTAGTTAAGCAAGGAATAATTCCAGACAGTATCAATATGTAAAATTAAAAAAATACATTTATAAAAATGGCTTCACTCGTAATGATGATTGGTGGCGCTGTGGTTAATGCGCTTGCTTTTAGCGGAAGTAATTACGCGTTTAGTAAACTACAAAATAACGATGAGAGAAAAAGACATAACAGAGCTATGGAGCAACTAGCTGCTGCACAAGACACCTATGAAAAGCAAAGAATGGAGCAGTTAGATTTTATTAACGACAGACTTAAACAACAGGGACATGCAGCTTACACATTTAAAGATGTTGACCAGGCAATAAAAGAATATTTTCTAGTAACAGGCAAACAAGTTGAAACATTGCCCCCACCAAAATTCAGCGATTACTATCAGCCATCAGAAAAACAAAAGATGCAAGAAATATTGTTTATTGTCTTTGGCATGACCGCTGTGTATTTTGTTGCACAAAGTATTGGCTGAATAAAAATGTACAAAATCTATTATTCTCCAAAAGGATATTGGAAGGGAATAACAGCAATTAAAAAGCTTAGCCAAGCAGCGGGAGTCAGTGAACAAACAGCAAAAGAATGGTTATCTAAACAAGCGATTTGGCAAATTTATCTACCAGCGCCCAAACGAATACAAAGACCACACTTTGTGAATATAACTCCAAACGACACCCATCAAATGGATCTTCTATATTTACCCATGATACGATTAGACGAAAAAGATTTAAGTACGCACTTACAGTCATTGACATAGCTTCAAGATACAAAGATGCGGAACCATTAACACAAAAGAGTGCTTCTGCTGTTGCTGTCGCTTTACAACTGATATATCAACGAGGACCCTTAACTTATCCTCGCATGATTCAAGTCGATGATGGAAAAGAATTTAAAGGACAAGTGAATCAATTATTGTTAAAACATAGAGTTACCATTAAAAGGGGCATTCCGGGTGTTCACAGATCACAGGGTTTGGTTGAAAACTTTAACAAACAGTTATCTGAAAGACTTTTCTCCTACCAGTATCACAGAGAGCTGATTGACAATTCTCGCAACACAGAATGGGTTAGAAGGCTGCCCTCAGTTCTACGTGCAATGAATAATGAAGAATTTAAAGGGCTAAAACCAGTACAAGCAATCAAAACCAAACGAATAAATGTTGCTATTGAAGTCTCATCCAGTAAACTATTACCATTTGGTTTAAAAGTGAGATACCTTTATTCGCCGGGAGAAGCGGAAGGGGACACTCGCATCAGGGCAACAGATCCAGTTTGGAGTGTTGATCCATATGAGATAAAAAAAATTGTGAAAATGAATCCACCCGTGTATTATTTACGAGAAACTGACACAATAAAACGACCAGCCCCTCAAAGATCTTTTGTGAAGGAAGAACTGCAGATAATCCCACCAGACACAGTTCCGCTTTAACTGATTTACGTAAATATATTTGAGTTAAAATGGAAGCTCAAAAAAAATTATTTGCGTATAGATTTATTATTAAAACAATGATAAAGAATAAACTACCCATTGATCCTAATTTATATGAAAAAATCAAAAATCTTGAAAAAATCAAAAATCTTGAAACAACAACCACAAATAATCCAGCTATACTGGATAAAGAAATTACTGAGTATCTAATTGCGCTTGACCAAATGTCCTCCAGTGCCCAATTGCATATGAATACTCTGGATTAACAAATACTCGTTTAGTGTTTGTTCTATCTAATGACTTCTTTGTTACAACAGTTGTGTTAATCTCATGCAGATTAGATCGCAGCTTGTAATTGTCATGATGAAAAGTCTTATTGCCAAACAATGCTTCTTTGTAGTTGTCATGTGATATGCTTGACTGCACAACACTACGAGATATTCCCTTTGCTTTTTTAACAACTTTTTTTTGGCTTGAAAGACTGTACATTTTCGACCTCAAACCAACAAACTCCTTGATCACACCTCCAGATAATTCATCCTTCATCTTACTTAAAACCTTCTTATTAATAACTGAATGCAAAGGCGAATCTTTAGGGTAATCAGATGTGTCGTACCATCCCGCATGCCCTTTAGCTACTTCTAATTCCATGTCTTTGTAAAAATCTTCAGTAGGGATGTCGATTACAAAAGAATCTGTATCTGTGTACAGAACTCTGGACTCCGGATACAAGGGTTTAAAGTAGTCATAAAGAAATTCTAACATCAAAAGCTTTGATAATTCTAAAACAGTAAACCCAATAAAAACGGGCTTGTCCAATTTGACTTTCTTTTTTTTCATCATTATGCCAAAAAGCTGATCATGAAATCTTCTGAAGTCCTGATAATTAGGTTTTGAAGTCAACTTAATTGCAACGTTTTCTCTGGTGACCAATCTAACATCTTTACGCTTGTGCGGATTCTCCATAGTCTTTCCAAAACAGCTGTTGTTCATCAACTTGAAAAAGTCTTTTTCTGAAGCATCTGTGGATTTAGTTCTGAGATCAGTGTTCTTCATTATGTATGGTTTCATGAACTGTTCTTGATCAAAAGCAATTATACGATGAACAGCTGTCAACTTCAAACCATGTCTTAAATAAAATTGAAGAAGTCTGTAATGACAGACATAATTTTTTTTGTCACGAAGATTAGGCACAAGTTTAGGTGGTTCTGTCATTGACACTTTTAGACTTTCTGCCGCTAATGGATAGTCATTATGGTAATCATGAAGTTCATGAGGATATTCTAAATCAACTTCTAGAATGAGACCTCTTTTACGATCAGCTTCTAGAGTAGGTAGCCATTTTAAAAACTTTTGAATGTCTTTTACAGTGTACATTTTAAAGTTGCGTAATGGAAGTGATTGCGCCATTGCCCATCCATACAGATTGTTTGCATCTAAATACATGAGATAGTTAGACCTTTTACTTGGATCATAGTCGTCCAAGTATTTGTTGTTTGCTTTACAGTAATGGTGCGATGCCATACTGATTCCCCCACGCAATCCGTTTTCAATCATCTGAAGCATTGGCAGGTCAGACAATAAATCAATTTGTACTCCAGTAAATTTTAAGAAAGCGTCCCAGCTCATCCCAGGCGCAGAAATGTAATGCGCAGGATCCAAGCTGTAATGTTTCATGCAGGTCTTTCTGTAATTTTCAAAGACGTCCGCCAACAAACAGGTATCCGCCATTAAATAGGAATCATGATAGTCTCCCATCGTTTTACACTCTAATTTTTGCCACGCATCTTGAGCATGCTGGTAATCAGAATCACTGATGTCCTTTCCTCTGAGACTAGAAAAGAACGCACCTTTAGGCGGAAGTGTATCTTCGTCAAACCTTTGCCAACTGTTCATGTACTCATAAGGGTAAACGCCCTTTCTAACAAGAGTTGGGTCAAAATATTCTTCTGTTATTGGGCAGGACTTTAAGGACATAGCCAGTGACTCTAATGAACCCATCATGTGTTGCATAGAGTCGTAGAAAGACATGTTATTTAAAGTGAAACACATGTACTTTTCTGATGACTGTGCAATGCATGACACCCTGAAGTCGCTGGTTACTGCTTGCATTATAAGGTGAGAGTCGTAACCTCGCAAGTTGTGAAAGAATATAGGCAGCTTCCATGTCTTTGGTTCAAACTTTAGTTGAAGATTGCATTTGTTATGTGCTGCTCCTCTAAACTTTCCACTAATGTGATCATGGTCTCTTACTGTTGGATTTCTCTGGGGAGAGGCCTAAACCACAAATCCAACAGTGAGTGGCTGAGTCATACTGTTGTTGGTCTTCAGGCGTCATTATGATTTCAGATAAGTTTAGATTATTAGAACAGGCATTACGCACTTGCTGCATGCGTTTTAAGAAGTATTTTGCAGCATTTGGTCCTCTGTATAATTCTGGCTTTGAATGGGCGCCATCCGACCTAACAATGATGAAGGCAAATGAGCAAATCTGATGATTACTCATTAAGACTGTTTTAGGAAGTTTCTGTGGGGTTGGTCCTTCATAAGGAACAATGAGTGATTCGAAGTCTGCGTAAACAACATATGGACTAGTTTGCAACCGTTTACAGTTCTTAAAACTAACTTTACTGCCTTCTCCGGGCGTAATTAGTTCTGTATCACAGTCAACTGGGCTAATACAATGTTTTACATGTTCGCTCGCAGCTTGAACGGACGGAATTCTTGTTAAACATTTTCTACAAAATTCTTGTTTGCTATGTTGTTTTGTAGTATGCACTAGTAATCTACTCATTGTGCGTATTAGAGTGTAGTGCAACCCATTAAGGCTTTGCATTAGGAGTAAGTCTACATGACTCCTGGTTGGTTCGCCTATTGTTGGACTGTTCTTTGACACTCTAATTGGCAGAAGGTTGGTTTCTTCAGACCATGTGTAGACATTAACAGTTATTGGTGGATTTTGTTTTTCAAACTGATCAATTTTGTCTACAGCCATAGGAAATTCAAGGCCGTTAAAGTTAAGATCATTGGCCCACTGTAAATAGTTAGATACTCTCTCTGCATTTTTGGCAACGTGATGCAGCCTAGCAAGAACGCACCACATAAAACATTTGTCGTCTGAATTTTTTATGTTCAAAACTGCTTTCTTTGCAACTAATGTTGGAGGCAGTGGAATGTAAGACTTGCCTACAATCGGCTCATACTTAGCCTGTCTTAATCTGATGTCTAGGACTTCACCCTCTGACCAACCAGAGCCTCTCATTTTAGCTGCTTCAGAGGCTTCATTAAACTGTGTAAGAAGTTGATCTGCCCAACCAGGTGTTAAGTCATTAGAGGAAAGAATAGTCTGCTGTTTAGTTGAGACCCAGACTTCTAGATTTTCTTCGTTTATTGTTATATAGTCGATTAAAACAACTAACCTTACTTTAACTGGAGGGTTTATTGTTAGTTTACTTGGAACTTGAGAAATAGCATGTACAACGCTTGCCTGTACGTTTGTTGGATCAATAACTTCTAAAACGACCTCATTTAAAGCTTTTGACAAACGCTCTTCCTCGAGCATTGCCTCAAACAATTCATCTGAACCTTCATATATCTTATCCATGTTGAGCTTCTTTTCTAACTCAAAATATTTATTTAAATTAAAAAAAATAAAAGTTAATCAGAATCAATATCAACGGTCTTTTTGTGCTTAGACTCGTAAACTAAAGTATAAACGCCCTTTGGGGTTGTTAATGTGAGCTGTTTAGAACAGAGTTTAATGTTTCGTTTACTTTTTTTAAACATTCCTTTTTTATCTGGTCGGTGTCTGGCTGTTGAGAAAAAGTTGCCCTTGCCTTTCTTTGAAGATCAAACTTTTGTCTTTTGTAGTCCTCAAAATCAGCCTGTAGGCGACTAAATTCTTCATCCGTGATGTTCGAGTCAGCAAGTGCTTTATCAATTATCAGTTTGAAGGAACTAAGTTTAGCTGTTATTAGTTGAACCATAGCTGTGTGCTTTTGGAGTTTAGCTTTTATTTTTTTGCTGACAGCACTTACAGCCAATGAACACAGGCCAAGAGTTAAAGACAAACCACCTAGAGGTAAAGCTGCCGGTGCACCTACGCCTGTTGCTAAGAGACCTACACTTGTTCCTGCTGATAGAGCACTAGTGATCGATGCTCCAGTATTAACATATGTAACAGCATTAAAGACAGCAGAATACCTTCGTTTGGTTTTGCTGTATTTTGAAAGGTCCTGCTCTAGTTTTTGTTGCATTTGTGTAATGTTTGTTAATCTGAAAGTTTTTATGTCTACAGCAGCAGCTATCTCTTCTTTGGGCACTTTTGGATAAGTCGTAACAGACATGCTTTTTTAAAATAAAAATAATTTAGTATTGGATATCTTTTAATCTGTTATCTTGAATATTCAGCTGCGCATCATATATTAAAAACAAATGTACATTAAGTGGTTTATCACTCTCTTTTTCTTTATCAATTTGAATGTTTATTACGTCTTTAACTGTTCTCCCACTCCCATGCAACTGATTATCTTCTGTTGACCTTAGGTCAATCCATAAACCGTATTTCGTTGTTAAATATTCATCAAGTCTAACACTGTGAAGGTGTAGATCTTTAGACACAAGGTCTACTGTTGGATTTCTACACCTCCCGCCTCCAAACAATTTTCTTATTTCATCAAAATGATGATAAGGTTTAAGCCCGCTACCGTAGACTTGGTTAGGACTACCCTCAATTGAACATTGTACTTTCGTTATTTTAGGATTGATAAACTTTTCACTTTGTCTTTTGAATGGTTCTTCATCTTCACACAGCAATAAAACACCTTTAAGGGATCTTGCTGCGGCACTAAAACTAAAGTTCCATATAGTGTCTGCCCTGCTTTTAGGATATTTAGTATGATGAATCACTCTTTCGTAATATATTGCTAATTTTGACTGATATTGTTGCTCAATCAGCCTTGCTAAGTTAGGGTTGCTAACAATGTCAAACTCTAACGAGATGTCGAAAATGCTGTACTTGGAATCAGTGTCTGTCGATCTAATGACACGTTTGTATTCATTAAAAGTTAGTTCATATGACAATCTGTCTTTTAATGCTCCTTGAAAGTATGGCGCATGCGCTTTTAACAACTCAAAATCCAAGGGTATGGAAAAGCGATTTCCATACGCATAACTTACAGCTTCATACTTGTTACCGTCTTTAGCATCTTCGGCGTCTATTCTGTGTTTTAGTGCTTCGTTATTTTCGATTCCTTGAAACGCAAGATCGGCCCTTTCATTCGCGGTTAGCCATAGATCAGAATAGATTAGAAATATGTCTGCATTGTGTAAAGAAAATATTTCTTGCCCCTCAAGTTTTATAGAAATTTTCTTAACGATTGCCCGTCCCAGATTCTGGACTACTGTCCTGTTTGCGTCTGTTGCTGAATCAAGTTCTATTTTGAAAGTAAGCCGTGCAGATCCCGGCACAATCACTTCATCTGCTCCTAGGTCTGGAAATTTAACAGTAAGAATTTGATCTGAATCAATAGTAGATGGATTATTTGGAACAATAATATTCTGTTTATTTCCCTTCACGCCAAAGGGCTCTTTCAGTCTTCTATGCGGGTCAAGAATTGAGCCATATGCTTGTGACATTTTTTTTATAAAACAAAATAAAAAGTTAATTATTTAAAAACATGGCAGAAGAAGATTATGATGTTTTTGATCCTGGAGACGACATGAGTGAAATGACACCTTTGACACATCCATTACAATCATTGCGGCGTGAATTAACAGAAAGTAAGGTCAAATCATTTTATCAAAGTTTAGGCCAAGAACCTCCCGAATTTATAGACCCTAATGATTTTGAAACAAAAGATGACCATTTGTTTGTGAAAAACGAGCAAGGACAACTTGTTCAGCTTACAACTAAACCAGACCCATCAAAGTTTTTAGCAAAGACTACAATTAGACAAAGGCTCAGTGTGAGCGATCAAAATCGCCTTGGCATTGCTAAACCGCGAAGATTAGACAGTGAGGCAGTTGCTAAACTTCAAAACACACTACAAGAACTCCCAACAGATAACCAAATACAAAACATACCCCTTAAAGATTTAAGCCCAACAGCAGACGAAATAATAGAAACCAGTTTTTCAGAAGCATTAAAAACTATGCACGATCCGCCGCTACCTATGAGAGAAATAACGGCCCTTGATCATGCTTTGAAAAGCATCAGGGGTGAGTTAACAAACAATTTAGCAAAACTGGGTGAACTAGATGAGCATATAAAAAGAGAAAAAGAAAAACTAGTTGAGGCTGATGACCACAACTTAGGACCTGGTGTTAAAGAAAGAATAACACAAAGACTAAAAGATCTTGAACAAGAGAGATCAGCAAGACTAGAAGTGTTGTCTAATAACCGAGAACAATTACGAACTCAAGTGAGCAGAATAAGAGAAACTATCCAAAGAATTTTATATGAAGACACGACGCTAGCAGAACGAATAAGAACACTGTTTAGAGAGCAAGGTGTCACATTAGCAAGTGTTATAACAGCCTTAGGATTTGCAATAAGTACACTGGTGTTGGCTATTACAGGCGGTGGTGGTGGTGGGGGAGCAGTGCCACCAGGCCCGCCATCAGATAAATCATGGGTAAAAAAACAACTTGATCATCTTGCAAGTTTATTAAAAAAATTAGCCAGTAAGGCAATAGACTCTTTGCCTGGTATAATAGGGGGGATCGTTAGCTGGCTTTTGTCTACTGCAAGTAAAGTAGTTGGCTTTATGGCCGAGCACTTATGGGCATTAGTTGTCTTAATAGTTGGGTTACTTTATAGTAAGATAAAGACCAAGTAATCCTAGGGCAGTTAATCCAATAACAAGTGCCGTCTTTTCATATTCATGGTCATTATTTCTTGGGACCACAGGGATTGAATGGGGGGGTTTGGGGGGCTCGGGGATTGGTGGGGCTTCTTTTTTTATTGCTATTGCTGGCTTAGAATTTATGTCGTTTTTTCCGACCTTCTCTTCTTTACCAGCCACAAGGATTTCATTATTATAGTTTATTATTGTTCCTATCTGGAGTCTGAGGTCAGAAGGCAGCATGTATAAACCAGTGCCAACAGCAAAGTCTACTTTCGATCTTGCGAATTGTAAAACATTTTGGTACCTTTTAATACTTGAAGGCAAATCAATTGCAGAATTAATAGAATCCTCTAAATTTGCTAAATACTGTTTTTGGGCGTCAAAGCCAGTAGAAGGATCAATTATGTTAGATCTTGCTTGTGCTTGCGAACCTAGCAAACACCAAACATAAGTACGAATAGAGTCGTTTATTCGTTCTATTCCCGCTCTAGTTAGGCCCTTAGAAGTATCCAAAATAAATGTTGTCCATGCTGTTTTATGCTCTTGCTCTATGGACCCGAGGTGAACAGTTGTGCCTGAAGAAAAAGATGTGTAAGGAGGATTCCAATCATAGATATACTTTCTATGCACGCCCCAATAATAAAGAGTGCCTAAACCATGATTAAGATCCAACTTTTGTCTAAAGTCTGTCTTTGGGTCAATATCAAATTCGTTACAGATCCTTTCAAAAGCCTTGTAATCTATTCTGTTGCTGAATGGATTAAACGTTTTGTCATTTGGTAATGGTGCTTGCAGTTCAGATAAAATACGTCTGAAGGTGTAATAAAAATGAAATCTATACACTGACCTCACCAAAGGATCAGGATGATTTAAATGATCCGCATACGACACTCCACACCCAGTTGATGCACAAAACACAGCAAAGTTTAACTGGTTCTGATAAAACTGCAACGGATGACTGAACCACACTTTCGGGATGTAGTCGTTTTTGATAGGGGGGTTAAGATAACGATCCAATGGAGTACTAACCTTTACTTGAAAGGCGTCAGTCTGAGTCACAGAAATGTCGAGGGTATCAGTTGTTATATCTTTAGGACTGTAGTGCGGTCCAACAGAATATTTTGCATTAGTATATTTGAATGCACTCATTTTTAAATTGTTTTAAAAATGTTTGTAACAATAACAACTCAAGACAGTCCTTCGTTTTTAGAATATGCTATTGATAATAACTGCGGAACCCAAAGGGTCGCACTCCATGAAATATTCTACAAAGTCGTATGGTTTAATATAAGTCAATCCAAGAGGAATAATGAGATTTCAAAACTTGACAGAAGAGGAGACGTAATTAGCCAGTTAACCATACCTGATGGTTATTACGGGTTTTGCTCGCTAAAAGAAGCAATGAGTAACTTCGACATTACTCTCAAACTTAACAATGCAAATCTAAAAACAATGTTGACATTCAAACATGAAGGAGAAGAAGTCAATTACTTTTTTGATGTAGAGCTAGCTAAAATGTTAGGCTTTAAACCCAATCAAGCCTATTATAGATTTAGAGTTACACCAGACAAAACTACTTATGAGGGGGAAAATCCGCTCGATCTTGCATTACATTCATTACTCTATGTTCATTTAGACGAGCTGAGCATTGATGAAAACTTATATGATGGAAGGCCCTCAACTGTTTTAAGAGCTCTTCCATCAGGGAAAGCTGCATATTGCGATTATGAAATTATACGATTCCCTAATTTACAGTTTAAAAGATTAGCTTGTGGGAGGGTCGGATCGTTTAATATAAAGATCACAGATAAAACAGGGAAAGTCGTGAAATGTGATAACCTGCACATTGTTTTAGGAATAAAATAATACGTTGTTTTAAAAAATGTCACGTGGACCAGACGATTCGGGGGTCACATTAGCGCCTGAGAGGTGTGTAACTTTAGAATTAAAAGACCTTGCAGACGTTGAGGACTTTGAACAAAACGGTGAGATAGGCACTTTATATGGTTTTGAGTACACTAAAGATGGTTATTATAAGCGCAAAGAGGTTGACGACAACAAAAGGTTTCCTAAACTAGAACAACTACGCAATGTAGAAGCAAATAATGCGGGTCAGTATAAATATAAAATAGTTCGAAAAACTGACAACAAATGGCACTTAGAACCATATTTAGAATGGGACATAAAATTTGAATTCTTAAGCCCATTTACATTTTTTGACCGTCAAAAAAGTTTCAGAAAAGCATTGAACTCTGGCCCTTTACATGTAAGTCTTATGCCAGAGGACAACAGTCGGAAAGAGATCGAAATAAAGCCGTTTGGGGACAAACAGTACATCCTCCACAGAAGAGAATCGGTTTTAAAGAAAGCTTCTACAAAATTACAGTTCATTCCACGCACAAAATTAGGAGACACGTTCACAATGATATTTAAAATTTCTGTCTTAAAAGATGAGGCGAGAAATGGAGCTCTGGGCGTCAGTGACAATCTTATGAAAGGAATTCTTATTAGCTGGCAAAACTTAGACGTTGACAAACTTAAAGTTACTGTCGTTGTTCTTTACAATGGCGAGGATATTAAGGTCATAACAACAAGCAACAAAATTGATATTAGTTTAAATAGAAACGATCTTACAGAACTGAACTGGATTAATCTTACACATTTGGGCCTTATAGGGTTTTATTATACTGAACAAGTTTTGACAGAGAGTATGATAAAAACAATAACTGGATTAGATTAAATTCTGTTATAAAACTATGGAGCAGACAACTTTGGTGTCAATGCCGATGTTAAACTTTATGACAAAAACCCCTCATTGTTCATTGATTTGTGGACAGACTGGTTGTGGAAAAACAATATTTGTCCTCGACCTATTACAAACAGTTTATCGTTATAATTTTGATCATATAGTAATTTTCTGCCCAACACTTAAATGGAACAAAGCATATCACGACAGAAGGTTTATATGGACGGATGATGAAATCTATTTAGTTGATCCTAGCAATAAACTGAGTGAGTGTTTAGAACATTTCTTTAGACAGTTTGAAGGAACTCAGACACTATTTATTATAGATGATTGTTCAGCAGAAAAGGATATAGTCAAAAAAAGAAACGCTTTGTCAAAACTAGCTTTCAGTGGAAGACATGCTGGGATAAGTGTGTGGATTTTATGTCAAAAATATAACTCAGTTTTAAAAGACTTTAGAGAACAGTTAAAGACTGTAGTTTTATTCCACATGAAAGACAGAGACGCATTTGATGAATGTATGCGTGAAAATGATGTTATTGAAGACGATCAAGAAAAACGAAGGATTAAGCAAAAACTTAAGTCTCAAAAGTTTTCTAAATTAGTATTAAAAACAGACAATCCTACACATTATGTATGTTTGTAAAGTGTTTACTATTAGAGAACTATAAAATAGGCATTCTGGGTAAGCCGGCGGAGCAACAGCGAAACCGGCTTCAGCCGGTTGGAGCTGGCGGAGGTGGGTGAGCCAGAATGCCTATTTTATAGTTCTCTTTGTTTGTTTGTTTTTTGGGTTGGGAGGTTTTGTTCCTGCTGTTGTTGTTGTTGTTGTTGTTTTAGAGTCACTTTCTATACAACAGATCCTTTTTTCTTCTGAAAAAGAAAATCACGCTATGGGCAAAACAGACCGTTTATACATGTGTTATTGAGTTCTCCCAGCAAGAGCAGACATTCACAAACCTGCGTCACATGGGGGACAACAGATCGAAGCGCGTCCAAACCCAATTCTGAACTGTAATCATCTAATTCACTTGGAAAGTTAAAAAAAAAAGAAGAAATGAGATGGAAGAAAGAAATAAAATCAACCCCAAAATGCATGATAACCCATCTGAACGAACATGCTGTCAGCAAGTTGAAAGCTATTGGTTGCGAGGACGCAAACGTGAATCTGTTATGCAACAGTGCAGTGGGAGGTAATTGGTTTCAAGAGACCAGCAATCAGACCCCACGCACAAGGTGTGTTCCTCTGACATTAACACGGCTTATATTTCCTGGCAAGGGACACTTCAAAGCTCACGCCACCAGGGTCAAACTAATTACTGTCAGGCTTAATGATGATGACACGTCCTGCCTTTCCCATGTTCCCTTACCTAAAAATACGCGATTAATTAAAAGTTTTAATTGCTGTTGCCAGCAGGAGACGATTGTGGCTTGGCTGGTTTAGGAAGGGTAGGGTTAACATAAGGTGGTCGTGGCAGTGGATGGTGAATTGTTGCAGATATGATCAAGTCTGGCTGGTATTTAACAAATGATAATAAGCGTAACGACGCAACATGGGCAGTTGTACCAGTTTTCTCCTTTTGCATAAGCTAGCACATCAGCTAGAGTGAGAAGATGACCAGGTCCTTTTTGAACAGAAACACCCTTCATCATTGGTTGCTTACAACATGGTGACAATAAACTCAGGCTAACACATGCACACATAAACACAACACACACACACACACACACACACACACACACACACACACACACACACTGCTATTTTCTTGACGTTTGCTCTCTATACAGCAGATCATTTTTCTTCTCAAATGGAAAATCACTTTGTGGGCAAAATGGGCTTTTAAGATTTTGGGCAGTTCTGCCAGGAAAGAAGAGATTAGCACAAAGGTGTCTCATGAGGACGAAAAATCTAAACTTGTTAATTAAACTGCAGCTCTTAACTGTTGAATTCGAATTCGTTCAGGGGGTGAAAAGAGGAAAAGCAAGAAAGGAAAGAAATAACACATCCCCAAACCCATGGTAAACTATACAACTGCACAAGCTGTGGGTAAGTGCAAAGGCAGTGGATGTTGGGATAGACCAGGGTACGAGGTAATTTGATTTAAAAACCCGTCAATCAAGCCCCCTGTGCAAGGTGTTTTCACCTGACATGGAAACGACTCACATTATCTGGCAGGGGACATTTTACAACAGTGCTTCCAGGGTCTACCAGTTTCTACCAGGTTTGATGATGATGGCTCCCACTGCGTTGGTAATCTCCCCGTGGTTTAAACCTGTGAGTATTCAAAAGTTTTATTGCTGTTGCCATCAGGAGGTGAGGTAATAGGGCGTTGTTGACAGGAGCGAAAGGTGATGAGATGGCCGCAGATCTCATCAACTCAGGCAAATGTGTCACGACTCATGATGAGCTTCTTCTAGTTTGTGCAGTTTAACTGAAAGCATCAGATGGCCAGATCTAATTCTATGGCTCATCTTCATGCAATAGTCCTTGTAGCAGAATCATAAGAAACATAAGTTGATCAAAGCTGCGATCATGCAGTAGTGGACATTACAATGATCTTTTAAGAACTAGCCAACCGGTTCTCTTGAACTGCAATTCATCTGCATGGGTAACTTGGTCTTTTTTTTTTCTTTTTTTTCCTATATCAGGCAAATTATTGGCTTACAGTATACGACGACTGGGGAAGCCCCAGCTTGATGACATATTACAGGTTCAGAGAAAGATAAAATGTCTCTTCTTGATCAGCAATCTTATTTCGCCCGCAAACCCCCCTTTTCACATAATCAAATTCTCTCAGCCAAAAAAAATAGCTAAAACCCTACAAAATTAAACAAATCTAATCGCGTGAAAGTGGGGTTTGCGGGCAAAATAATTTTCCTGCTCTAGAACCGCACATTTAATCTTTCTCTCTGATTAATCTTCTATCTCAAGCACTACCAACAAATCAGAACAAACAACCGGCCTTCCATCTTGGTTAGTTATTTTTACACACACTGAATTTATAGGCCCTTCAACTAATTCTTTAAATTGACTGTTTTCACCAAATGTATATGACTGATAATCGCAAAACCCCACCTTAGTTGATGGGAGTGCTCTTAGAACTGTAGATGGCTGGCCATTATACAAATTAGTGTTTGTTTTTAATTCGCTTAAATGAACATACAACATTGGATTAATTAGAAAATCGGATGGTCTACTGCCTACATATTCATATAGACCGCTTTCTATATACGCGTGTGTATTAATACGATAGGCTTTACCACTATCATAAAAGCCTAAAATTCGAGCAAGGCCCTTGGGAAAAACGTACTCCCTTTTGTCTTTATGTTTTGGTAAAAATATAGTAATTATAAGACTTGCCTCATTAATTTCTAACCGTATGTCAAATTTGTTAAATGCTTCTTTTAAAGAACAAAAGCTGTAGTAACCATCAGGTATTTTTAAACGTTTTAAGCGATTGCCCCCCTCATCATAAATATCTATCCAATTATTTTGGGCCTTTTCAGATATGTTAAACCACCTTATTTTAAACCTAAGTTCTCTAAGAGCAGCCCTGCACTTCCCGCCTTTATTGTCAACTGAATACTTTAAAAACACGCGCTGGTTTTGCTTGGTTATATAAAGGAACATCCTTTTTAAATTCATTTTTAAAAAATCTATTTAAAAATGGAGCCTTTTAAATATAATGAAAGTGCTACTTACGATGTAGGGGGGGTTTATGAGCCCAAATCGTTGGACTTTAGTAGCCTAACCATCGCAGTGGATGAATCATATGGCTTTCTAGTCAGACTTGTAAACCCACTAACTAGATATTTAAATCCTCCAATAAAGAGTGATAGAGTGCCATCAGCATGGTCAACTCACCCCATGGCTTTTTACCAGAATCAGTTAAATTTTGCAGTTTACTGCTCAACCACTGGCTGCGGTGTTTCATATACAAACCATTTAAACCACCCCAACCTCTTAGTAAGGTCAGTATATAACTTTCATGTTTATTATCAGTATAGACGCATACTAACTGAACTACAAGTACGCCTCCCCAATGACAACGCGTTTAATCCATTTCTCAGCTCAATGGACAATAATGCATATGAAAGAATCTGCAATGAATTTAACATTAACCCTTCAAATAACTTTAGACAAAAGTTAGACCGCAATCACGGGTTAGGCACATTGTATTTGTGGGGTCAGCGTAGAGAGTATAATTTTGACTACTGGCCCGGCCACACCTCTTTTAAGCCAAACTCCCAAGTTAGATTGGGGGCCATAGAACAAAAACACCCCAATGCTTGGGCAACATTTATCTTAGATGAAAGTAAAGGCCTAACAATGCCAGGGGTGCAAAGACTTAATGACTCCATACGCACGTACGTTTGGTGTCTATTAGGAGCACAAGCACAGACTAAGTCTAGCATAGTGGATCAATCTACAGGTTTTGATGCCAGAAAACAATTTCTAGCCAATTTAGAAGATGCTATTAACTCTGCTGTTGATTTGCCTTCCAGCATACAAAGGTACCAAAACGTTCTTGCACATGCTAGGTCAAAGGTTGACTTTGTTGTGGGCCACGGATTATACATGCTGCCTTCTGACCTCAGACTGCAGATTGGCATGATACAGAATTATAATAATGAAATTCTCATAGCCGGAGACGATCAAAACTTAGGACACAATCAAGGCTTAAACACAAGGCCCGCACCAGCCATTTTGAAAAAAGTATCTAGCCCTGAAAGCGACCCCCCACCGCCAGTTATAAGCAGCCCAGAAAGCAGTCCACCGCCTGTTGATGTACCTCACCCCGACAGACACACTAGCGAAAAGACAGCCCTTGTTGTGTTTTTAACTTTTACTGGATTAGCCATACTTTATTTCACTAAAAATTAAACCGGCAGCCAGCACTCCTAACGTCCACAGATGGTCAGCCATATAACCAGCCACTTTGCCTATGGTAGACAAAACCCAACTAACAACACTGCCTATTATGCCAGGCAGAGCATCAAGCGCTTTGGCAGCTAACTTCTTTAATAAGTTTGCTAGATGGTGCAATTGTTTTCTAATCCAACTTTTACCAGGCTGAGGCGTTGGAGGCGCTACTGACCCTGTTGGCGCACTGCCGGTTAATGCATAAACCAGTGTAGAGATAGCAAACCCAACGGCTGTTAAT
>JAMYXO010003432.1:0-20203 GCA_033310375.1 Conus canariensis | reverse complement strand
TTTCTTCTTTCTGTCTTAATTTCCCATGATCGTTTTATTTAGTTTTTGTTTGCTTTCCGTCTTCTTTTTCCGTTCTCTTCTCCGCCCCCCCCCCCTCCCCTTCCCACCCTCCCCACCCCCCCTCCTTCAAGCTTCACCCTTGCTGACCTCTGCTTTTTTTTTTTTTTTTTCCTTTTCTTATATCTTCGTTATTTCGCTTTTTTTTCCCCCTCTCTATTTCTATCTTGTTTTCTTTTTATCTTTCTTGTCTTCATTATACTTTTTCCTCTCTATTTTTCTTGAAATCTTCTCAAAGTTCTTTTCTCTGCTTTTCCGCTTTCTTTTTTCTTTTCTTTTCTTTCTCCTTTTTTTTTTCTTTCTTTCGTTTTCTTTTTTCCTCTCTTTCTCCTTTGTTTCTTAGTTTCTTTGTTTCTATCTTTGTTTCTTAGTTTCTTTGTTTCTATCTCTCTTTCTCTCTTTTTTCTTTCTTTGATTCTTTGTTTCTTTCTATCTTTCTTTCTTTCTTTCTTTCTTTCTTTCTTTTTTCTCTTCATAGCCATTGTCAGCTCTCGTGTGCCTGACAGTTACGTGGGCAATGAAGTGGATGTGGCCAGACAAGGTTGTCCATCTAGTTTGGTTTCCTTGTATCCTTTCCAAAGGTTTTGGCTTCCCCAAACAGTAAGACTCCAAGAGGTTTCACGTTATTCACGTTATTTATTTTTCCTATTAGTTGTGTGTGTGTGTGTGTGTGTGTGTGTGTGTGTGTGTGTGTGTGTGTGTGTGTGTGTGTGTGTGTGTGTGTGAGAGAGAGAGAGAGAGAGATAGTGCGTGTGAGTGCGTGCGTGTGTGTGCGTGCGTGTGCGTGCGTGTGTGTGTGTGTGTGTGGTGTGTGCGCGCGCGCGCGCGTGCGTGCGTGCGTGCGTGCGTGTGTGTGTGTGTGTGTGTGCTATGCGTCTTTGTCCCAGTTTTGGCTTAATCCCCTCCCCCTCTCCTTCCCACTTCCACCTCCACCCCCCTGTTTGAAATGTAAACATATTTCTCCAAGTTTTTTTTTTTTTTTTTTGCACTCCTCAGTTGAACACTTTTTATGGGTGGAGGATGAAGGAAGGTAAGGGGAGGGGGGGGGGGGAGGCTGGAAACTGGGATGGGGTGGGGGTGGGGGGGTTGGATGGGCGGTATGGAGAGAAAAAGGTAGAGGGAAGGGGGAGGGAGGGCAAGCTGTATCTGAATCCTGACAAACAACAGCATACTCATTCGTTTTTAAGAACATTGTACATGTAGCCGTTCTTCTTTACCACTTCATCAAGAAGTCATCCACACTCTGTATGTAGACAACTGAGCAGCCTTGCTAGAAAAACAAAAAACAAACAAAAAAACAACAACAACAACACCGGAATTTCATAAGCCAGGTACGGATCGGCTGGGCCTGTGGATACAGAGAATTGTTGGCTAGATCTAGATGTTAAGGTCTTGGGGTTCAGTTCTTCATTTGAGACAGCCAATTCAGGGGAGGTTTTCTCAGCTGAGTCATCCAACAGTTTAGCAGGCTCTACCTCCTCCATTCCCCTTATCCTGGGGATGAAACTTGAAACCGGGATCCCTATGTGCGGATGCTTGCTTTAAAAACGAAGACGAAGAAATTGAAACCTTACCAACCCCGTAAATCCCGCTCCATCCATTCGAGAAGAGTTGGGCATCTTGTTATGTTAGAATTGATGGGGTACCAAATCTTAAAAACCTGCCAACGAACTAATCAAGCACCTAAGCCATTAAACATGTAGGTGCTGGGACTAAACATCAACCTGGACGGAAAATGTCTAAACCAACAGACAAATTTATCTACGAACATAACTATTACACACATAGTTATTGAGGTTACACAACAACCTTGGGGAAAAATCTAGAAACCGAGTAACCAACTATTCAACAAGCTAAACCATGAAACTACTGGGGTTAAATATGCAGCCTGAAAACTAAATAGGGCAGCCGTTGACGGTGAGGCTCTAAACATTTACGTGTGCTGAAATCCTCAACAATGATGATTTTGGAAAATCACGACGAGAAAAAAAGAAAACGAAGTTTATTTAAGGATCATAGCCACGGATGGAGTCTTTACTTACACAGCACTGTACTAAGTAACAATCTAGAAGGTCATTCAGCTTAACAAAGTCTACAACAATGTCAAACAAATTGTGGAGCCGCTGTTTGATTTGAATCGGTAGAAAAGTTTACTTACAAGTCAAGAAAAGGAAAGGAAAACAGAATGTTGTAGCTGTTTTTTTTTTCCTTCTTTGTTTTATTTCTTCTTTTTTTTTTGGAGGCGGGGTGCTTGAGGAGGGAAGGGGGAGTCGATAGGAAGGTTCTTAATTAAAACAAAAAAAAAAAAGGGGGGGGGGGGAACACTTATATGAACAAGCTGCTTTATGGGTGACAATGCAATTACTTATCATCAGGGAAAGTAATAGTACATACGGAGGTAAAAGAGTTACTTCCCGTGAATTTTCTCCCAGCAAATGAAAAAGACGAAGTGTCCAGTTTTACGTAAAAAAGAAAAGATTTTGTTGCTTATTCCATGACAACGTATGGCTTCACAGACAGTTATCAATTGTAAACAGTAACTTTAAACTGTTCATGCCCAGAGGAAAATCCGTCATAATCTTGAGGAACACACTTTAAAGTCCACGCCTTGATCCGGATTCGTAGTGAAACCTAACGGGTTCATGCTCGTGAAGCATGTGATCAATTAGGTGAGATCTTGTTGACAGACAGACAGACAGACAGACAGACCAACAGATGCAGGTGAAAACGTTACCTAAATGGTGGACGTCTGTCATGTGAATGAGGAAAAAGTGATGTGAATGGAAAAGTTTCATATCAATTAAGAGATTTTGTAATTTTTGCAATTGTGGAATGGAACCTACGGGTTTGATGCTTTTTTGTATTCATGGAGTGCAACCGCCAGTGATGCGGAAGAGTAGGACGCTGAGTGGATTGTGAAGTGTGTTCACCCAATGTGAGGAAGGGTAGAAGATTATTGTTACTTCAGAGGAGCTCTGGACACAGACATAGGAGGATGTCTGATTGTAACCCTCTTTGGGTTTAACATAGGACTAGGATTGTCCGATGCAACCCTGGGTTGGGTGTGCTATATTATTGGACTGGTTTGTCCGATGCAACCCTGGTTTGGGTGTGCTTAACCCTTGGTGGGTGTAATATGCCTGGCGTGGCAAGTTCACTCGAGTATAGAGTGTAGATGTAGACTGGAAGTCTACTAGGGTAGGCTTGTCGCTTATTCCCTAGAAGGTGAGTACCAGTTGGGGTTGTAAACTGGTTAAAGCAATTACAGTAAAGGTGTAATTGTAATAACAGAAGTTTGATAATTATACAGATTTGATGATATTGCGCTATTTGGGAAAAAGAGAAAGATGAACGTTGAACGCGAAAAGAGAAGAATTGAAAAATAAATAAATAAAATATTGTTGTATAAAGATTTCTCTCTGTACCCCAATTGTAGGTAGGAATAGGTTGGCGGAACAAGACTCATGTGAGTATTCTATATTGATCTTGGAGTGAATGTGAAAGGAGTTAAAAAGGAGCTATGAATAAAAAGAGAGAAAGAGAAAGAATAAATAAAATTCATTTTAGAGGTTAACCCTGGACCTAGGGTTTCGTTACAGAATCCCTCAGCGTCCAGTGGTGGTCCAGTGGTGGTCCAGCAGTGGTCCAGGCTTGAGCTGTACGAGCCTAGTGAGAGTCCAGGCTGTGGTGGTCCAGAGGTGGTACAGCCAAGTGAAAGAAAGCTCCTCGACAAGTCAAGATGACTTGTCTTTATTAATACTATTTAATATAAGAACTGATAGTGTAACATGTGTGTGAGTGTGTTGGATTTTTGGTAAAACTTTGAATATTGCATTATTGTTTCTATGTGGGGAATTATCTTGTGAAGAGAAGAAATAATTGTTGGAAAATGCAGTGAAATGCAAAGAAGAATTAAAACCCTTTTCTTTGTGAGTAAAGGGAGCGTTTTATAGAAAACTCAGTTCAATTGTGGTAGTGCTCCTTTGGGTGAATGGAGTGATTGCGTGTTGTGTACGAAGTAAGCATACTGTGTTTGTGAATGCAAGTGTGTATGTTCACAAACATGGGTGTGTGACAGTGGTGACCCCGTCTTTGAATTTAGGTTAGAGTTTAATAGGATTTAGTTTTTGAGTGAGTACTGCTGCTAAAATATTGTTTTGAACCCCTTTGTAAAAAAAAAGAAAAATAGAAGTAAAATTACTCTGCCAAATTACAATTATAAAGATACTATTTTGTTCCCCTCTGCATTGCTGAATAATTGTTATATTTATTCATTTTCATTGGCATTTTCAATTTTGTTTTTCTTATCTATATTTATGGTGTGTCAATTGTTTATGTAATGTATACTTGTTCTTAGTATTCCCGTCTCCAGTTCTACGGGTGGTAGTTTCAATTAGTGGGCTACCTAAGGGTTCTTTTGCTCGGTCTTACTTTTCCTACTTTTTTCAAATTTTCGCCTCTCTTGGTTTCTGTCTCTATTCTAATTAAAATTCTCTTGATATTCTTTACGATAAGCTCCTCTCTAGTTTCAAGTTTAGGCGGGTTTTTTTGCTATTTTAAATAGGGTTTCTGATTAGTGTGTGTAAATGCTCCCTTTATTTTAAATGTTGTAAGGTTTAGTTGAAAATCTTTCTTGTAAAATTGTGTTTTTTCTGGCACATTCTTTTGGATTCCTTTTTGAAAACAGTGCTCTGCTTTAGTTTAAAACAATAATTAAAAAAAATATTCTTAGCTTTTCTTGGTATTTCGGAAATCTTTCTCACAATCCAGTCATTCAGAGCCATTTCTAAATTTACTTCTCACATTTTTTGGCCAACTAAATTAACTTAAATAAAACATTTTTTCAGTGAGGGTGCATTTCCATACTCAATCAAATTTTACTGGAAAAAAAATATTCTTTTCTGTCCCGTCATTGTTTTTTTTTGGTTCTTTACAAATTTGAATGTTTTGAGCTCTGTATTCTAGTAATCAGTGCCAAGTAAGTTTAAATTGTTGTTCTATTTTAAATAGTGTTTTTATTTCACATCTTAATTTCTCTACCCCATTTGCACGCTGTGGGATTTCTTTAAGCGTTATCTACACTCTCATACAACATGAGTGATACAGTAGATGATCAACAAATAGAGGAATTCCAATCCTTATTTGTGAAGGAGGATGAGGAAACGGTTCGTTTCAACCGATTTTTGTCCCAGGGACAGAAATTGCAGTTGTCTGGTGATGCGTTAATGGCTTACATTGATCAGTGTGAAGAGCGTGCGCTCAGAGCGAAAGAAAGAGAGGAGAAGAAAGAGACAGAGAAAGAAGATAAGATTAGGCAAGCAGAAGCACAGTTAGAGAAAGAAGAGGATAGACAAGCACAGTTAGAGAAAGAAGAGAAGGATAGACAAGCACAGTTAGAGAAAGAAGAGGATAGACAAGCACAGTTAGAGAAAGAAGAGAAGGATAGACAAGCACAGTTAGAGAAAGAAGAGAAGGATAGACAGAGAGAGGAAAACATCAGGGTACATGAACTTGAAATGAAAAGAACAGAAAGTCTTAATTTACTTGAAATGAGAAGATTGGAACTTGAACAAAAACGAGTGGAACTTCAGTTAAAGCAACAGGCTGTTCAACAATCTGCAAATGTAAATGTTTCTCAAACTGATGCTGTTCCTGTTCAGGGTGCAGGTAAGACTTCCTACATTCCCAAATTACCCCCTTTTGATGAGAATCGTGATGACATAGACTCTTTTCTTTTTAGGTTTGAAAACCATGCTTCATCATGTGGTTGGAGCAAGGACAAATGGACATGGTATGCTGCTTCCCTATTCAAGGGCACCGCATTATCTCTGTATCATAGTTTGGCAGTTCGTGATTCTCTCACATGGGAAGAACTGAAAGCTGAACTTTTGAAGAAGTTTCAATATACAGATGAAGGCTTTAGAGAAAAATTTCGTTCAGTTCGTCCAGAAAAAGGTGAATCATTAGCAGCTTTCCTTATTAGGACAAGTCATTTATTTGATCGTTGGGTTGAATTGTCCCAAACACAGAAAGAATATGCTGATTTGCGTGACTTGTTGTTACGTGAGCAGATTTTACAAAGCGTATCCAAAGACCTAGCTATTTTTCTAAAAGAGAGATCTTGTAAAACTGCAGAGGATATCTGTAAGCTGGCAGATCAGTATCGGACTGCTCATCCGGAAAAGCATTTTTCCAGGAAATCTGACCGTGATGTGTTTGAGGCAAATGTTGCTTCAACAGGCCAGTTTGGTCCGGGTCGTTCTCAACCAAACAGGAGATATGGTCATAGAGGAGGCCAGAGTTTTTCTCAAAGACAGAATACAAACAGGAATAATGTACATTCCTATAATAACTGGCAAGAGAATAATTCTGGACAAACTTTTTCACAGGGTAATCCAAATGCAAGTCATTACCCAAGAGGATATACCAATTCTCGACGGACTGGTCAGTTTAGAGCTATACGTGGCCGTGGACAATTTTCAAACCGTGGTGGTATTGATCATAGTACAGTACCAAATACAGTATCTGGTGCGGACAATGGTTGTTGGCACTGTTCCTGTATATTTCACAAGAAGAAAGACTGTCCTTTTCTAGCACAGGGTAATGTGTGCTTAGCAAAGATCCCAAGCAAACTACTAAAGATACTCAGCATGTTTTAGTGTCTGACACTGTTGTTACAGGTCTACACATTGAATCGTGTACTGTCAATGGGTTTGGTGCTACACTGTTGAGGGATACTGGGTGTACTACTGCTGGTGTACGCAAAGATTTAGTCAGAAAAGAACAATACACCGGGACACATCAGCAATGTCGTACATTTGGTGGCAAAATTGAATCATTTCCTTTGGCATGTGTTTATGTTTGTACTCCCTATTTTACAGGTGAAATAACGGCATGTGTCATTGATGATCCTGTGACAGACCTCATTCTTGGAAATCTCAAGGGTGTTTCCACGTCTTGTGGAGGACAATGTGGTTCTTTTGTGCCTTCTATGGTAAGCACTCGTTCACAAGAGGAAAAAGAAAGGCAAGGTCAAAAACCCCTGGTTGTTCCCTATGTCCCAAAATTGGATGTGACTCCTGAACATTTGAGTGATTTACAAAAGACAGATACAACATTGACTCATTTGTTTCAGAAAGTTGTTCCTGAGGTACCTGACAAAGTGACTGATATCATGTACATAAAAAAGAATAATCTTTTATACCGTCTTTTTCCTAAAGGTGGTGGAGCAGATTGTCGTTCCTATGTCTTTACGTGATACTGTTTTGCATACTGCACATGATTCCATGTTTTCGGGTCATTGTGGAGTCAAACGTACTCTTCAACGTGTGTTGTCTTCATTTTTTTGGCCTGGTGTTAGTGTGCAAGTTTCAAAATATTGTCAATCATGTGATGTCTGTCAGAAAACAATTCCCAAAGGTCGTATACCATTTGCACCTTTGCAAAGAATGCCAGTCATTACTGAACCATTCAGTCGTGTTTGTATTGATTTGGTTGGTCCATTTCATGTTTCCAATTCTGGTTTTCGTTATGTGCTCACTGTCATGGATGTTGCTACCAGGTATCCTGAAGCTGTACCTTTGAAAAAGATTGATACCATTTCTGTGGCAGAAGCATTATTTTCTATTTTTTCCAGAATGGGACTTCCTGATGAAATATTATCTGACTTGGGTACTCAGTTTGTGTCAGATCTCATGAAAGAAATATTTCGTTTACTTTCAATTTCTGCATGTACTACATCTCCATACCATCCACAGTCGAATGGCCTCGTGGAAAGATTTAATGGTACTTTCAAGATGATGTTGAAGAAAGTTTCTAAGGAAAGACCATCAGACTGGGATCGATACATTCCAGCCATACTTTTTGCCTACAGGGAATTGCCAAATGAGAGCACAGGTTTCTCTCCTTTTGAGTTGCTTTTTGGTCGTTCACCAAAAGGACCTATTAGCATCCTGTCAAAGTCATGGTCTGGGGACAATGTGTCTCAAGAAGAAAAGTTTTTGATTATGTTTTTACTTTACAAAATCGTATAGCAGATGCATGTCGTATTGCCCAAGAAAATGCTTATAACAGTGCAACTACGCATAAAAAGTATGCTGATCGTGGGGCAAAGATGCGTGTGTTTTCTGTGGGTGACAATGTGTTGGTGCTTTTAACAGATGACAAGAGCAAGATGCATGTGATGTGGAAAGGACCATTCGTCGTCATTGAAAAATGTTCTGTTAATTACAGAATTGATATGAATGGTGTGAAGAAAATTTTCCATGTTAACATGAAAAAGTACTTTCACAGGTCTGATGTTATGATCAACAAGGTTGCTGTCCCTGATAAGATTTCAGCATTGGCATGTGACATTTCATGTCTGTTACAAATGGATTGTGTGACAGAACATTTGCAACGTCTTGACAAACCTGTGTTTCACAAGGTGCCTGTAATTCATGAAACTGCTGTTGGTGTAGTTCAGGACACTGGTGATGATGTTATTCAACTGCCTACATTATCCTTAAAAGGTGAAACATACGAGGATGTCAAGATCAACGAGGACTTGAAACCATCTCAGGTGACTCAACTAAAGTGTTTACTACAGGATTATACAGATGTACTTACAGACAAACCAGGATCTGCAGTTGGTGTTGAACCTCATAGAATACGGTTGACAACAGATGTTCCTGTACGAATGAAGTCGTATCCTTTACCTTTTGCAAAAAAGCAAATTATTGAGAGGTACAGGTCATGTTGGATCTTGGGGTCATTGAAAAGTCAAGTTCTCCATATGTGGCTCCTGTGGTGCTGGTTTCAAAACCAGATGGTTCAGTCTGCTAAGGAAGCTATTCCCAAGTCCCGTGATAAACCAAATGATGTTAAGACCCCTTGGTATGATAAAGAGTGCAAAACTTTGAAGGGTAAGAGAAAAGGTGCTCAAAGACTTTTTGCTAGGTTTCCTATGGTGGGGAACAAAGTTAAACATCAGGCGTGTAGGGCTAAGTGTCGGTATACTTTTAAAACTAAGAAGAAAGAATCTTGGAAAAAATTTTGTTCAAATCTGTCCTTTAAGGTCAATTCAAGGAAAGTCTGGAAACTAATCCGTAAGATTAAGGGAAAGTCGGTTACATCAGTTATAAAATGTTTGCAAGTAAATGGATCGATTATTACTAATAAAAAGGAGGTTGCTAACTTGTTAGCTGTTACTATCCATCAAAATTCGTCAGCTGATCATTATTGCAAGGAATTCCAGCGTATCAAAAGATCAGCAGAGTCAAAATCTTGTTCCTTCGTGCCAGATAGTTCTGAGGATTACAACTGCGTTTTCAGCATGGATGAGTTAAAGGACGCCATTTTGAAAGCCAACAACTCAGCTCCTGGACCAGATGACATTCATTATCAATTTATTCAACATTTGCCAGCTGAGGGTTTAAAGGTGTTGTCTCTGTTTAATCATGTTTGGTGTTCAGGGTATTTTCCACCTTCTTGGAGAGAGGCGGTTGTTATCCCTATTCCTAAACCAGGGAAAGATCATTCGGACCCTAACAACTATCGTCCTATAGCTCTCACTAGTTGCTTATGTAAAACTATGGAGAGAATGGTATATTCTCGATTGTTATGGCAGTTAGAATGTCTGGGGGCCTTAGATGTTTCCCAGTGTGGATTTCGGAACAACCGCAGTACTACTGATCACCTGGTTCGATATGAGTCTTTTATCAGGAATGCTTTGATTAATGGAGAACATGTAGTTTCTATTCTTTTTGATTTAGAAAAAGCTTATGACACAACATGGAGGCATGGAATTCTCCAGGATTTGAAGGCACTTGATTTCAAAGGTAATTTACCAATGTTTATTGCTAATTTTTTGTCTAACAGGCATTTCAGTGTTAGGCTTCATTCGACCTTTTCGGATCCTTTTGAGCAGGAGATGGGTGTCCCTCAGGGTAGCATCCTTTCTCCACTTCTGTTCAATCTCAAGATTAATAACATCGTCCAGTCAGTAAATTCTGGAATTGATAAGTCATTATTTGTTGATGACTTCTCCATCTCTGCCAAGGGGAAAACTTTGGCTGCAGCTGAGCGTCAACTTCAGTTGTGTGTTAATCGTGTTCAGCAGTGGGTTACTGAAAATGGATTTAAGTTTTCAGCTACTAAGACAGAGTGTGTTCATTTCCATAGGAAAAGATCTCAGGTCTTAGAACCAGCTATCAGTCTCAATGGTCAAGTAATTAAAGTTTCCAAACAAGTGAAATTTTTGGGGGTTATTTTTGATAATAAGCTTTCTTTTTTGCCTCACATTAAGTACATTAAACAATCTTGCCAGTCAGGTTTGAATGTTTTGAAGGTTATTAGTCACACTGATTGGGGTGCAGACAAGCGAACTTTGTTGCGATTGTATCGGGCTTTGGTGAGACCAAAGCTAGATTATGGGTGTGTGGTATATGGTTCTGCACGAAAATCTTACCTCAAAGCTCTTGATCCAATTCATCATCAAGGACTGCGGATTGCTCTGGGAGCATTTCGCACATCTCCAAAAGAGAGTTTGTATGTTGAATCTGGTGAACCCCCTCTGGAGCTAAGGAGGTTGTGTCTTTCCATGAATTACTATCTGAAACTGAGGGCTAATCCAGAAAACCCTGCCTATGATATTGTCATGAACCCGCCTTTTAGAGCCAAATATGATCTAAAGCCAAATGAGATTCCTCCACTGGGTATTCGTATTTTGCCCCACTTCGGGGCAGCTGGCATTGACCTTGATGCTGTTGATGACGGCCCATTACAGACTGATGTACCTCCCTGGAAAGTCGCCAATCCAGAGATTAATTTATATTTAACTCAATTTCGAAAGGTCACCTCGAGTGCTGCATATAAACAACTTTATCTTGGGCAATGTGAACTTTATCAAGATTTTATCAAGATTTTTACAGATGGTTCTAAAAAAGGTGAGAGGGCTGCAGCTGCCATTGTGTGTGATAACAATTTTCAGAAGCCTACTTTGTTAAGATTGCGGGATTGGTCGTCTGTTTATACTGCTGAACTGAAGGCTTTAAATCTGGCCCTCAGTGCGGTGTCCAGGTCAGATCAGAACGATTTCCTTATTTTATCGGATTCATTGTCGGCATTGTCGGCTCTATCGACAAGAGAAGTTTCACATCCAGTTTTGGCTGATATTCATGATCTTCATACTCGGCTTGTCTCTTCGGGAAAGCATATAGTTTTCTTGTGGGTCCCCAGCCACATGGGAATCTATGGTAACTCAGTGGTGGACAAAGCAGCCAAACAAGCTCTCGGTGCAAGTCTTTCCAGGAGGCCTATGCAGTTTGTTCCTCACTCTGATCTACGTCATAAATCTAGTTTGTATTGTCGTGAACTGTGGCTGAGTGAATGGTGTAATCAAATTCATAATAAATTGTTTAAAATTTGCCCAGATTTAACCAATCCTTTCCCATCGGTGGTATGTAACCGTAAAGAGGAATCGGTTTTGTCACGGTTACATATTGGGCACAGCTATATAACGCACAGTTGGATACTCAGAGGGGAAGACCCCCCATGGTGTGTTGCGTGTGACAGCTTGTTCAGTGTTAATCATTTTTTGACAGAATGTGCTGATTTGATGTGTATCAGAGAGAAGTTCTTTTCCACCAGTGATTTATCAGTTCTTTTTCGTGAGATTTCAGTAGATCTTATTTTTTCTTTTTTGAAAGAGGTAAACTTATTTTATAAAATATAGTGTTTTAATTATGTATACAGGTGTCGTCGGAGTTGAACAGATAATTGTGCTTTTGTCCTCATAAATTTTAAGCGATGTGTTAATACTAGTGTGGGTATTTGTATCTAGAGACTTAGATATGATAGCTGAGGTCCTGATTTGGCTCCTAGTAGTCCGCTGGACCCTATAAACACAAACTAACTAACTAACTAACAGATGGTTCAGTCAGATTTTGTATTGATTACAGGGCTTTGAATAAATTGACTGTTTTTGATTCTGAACCAATTCCTGATGTGGAGGATTTGTTTTGTCAACCGAGTCAAGCCAAGTATTTTGTGAAAATTGATCTCACGAAAGGTTATTGGCAGATACCGATGTGTGTTGATGATAAAGAAAAAACAGCTTTTCAAACACCATTTGGACTTTTTCATTTTTTGCGAATGCCTTTTGGTTTGCAGAATGCACCGGCAACTTTCGCGAGAATGATGAGACAACTCAGGTTACATGAAATGTCTGCTGTAAGTTTTTTTTGATGATATTTTGCTGGCTTCACAAACATGGAGTAATCTGCTGAGATGTTTGAAAAGTGTTTTTGAAAGACTCCGTTCTTTTGGTTTGACAGCAAGGCCATCGAAAATCATGGCGGGTTTTCAAAAACTGGAGTTTTTGGGGCATACAATTGCTGTGGGTTCGATGCAGCCAGAAAAGAAGAAAATGGAAAAGATTTTGGCAATCAAAACCCCATGTTCAAAGAAACAGGTTCGTTCACTTCTTGGACTCTTATCTTATTACAGGCGTTATGTCCCTCACTTTGCAACTCTTACAGCTCCATTAACTGAGTTGACAAAGGGTTCCAAGCATTCATCTATTGATTGGACTGTAGATTGTCAGAATGCTTTGGAAGCAGTTCAAAAGGTTTTGAATTCTTCTCCTGTTTTACTTCTGCCCAACTTGGAGAAAGATTTTGTCCTCCGGACTGATGCAAGTTCAACAGGAATGGGTGCTGTTCTTTTGCAAGAACATCAAGATTTATTGCATCCAGTACAGTTTGCAAGTAAGAAGTTCGCTGATGCACAGTCGAAGTATTCTACTATTGAACGGGAATGCTTAGCGATTGTGTGGGCACTTGCAAAATTTGAGCGTTTCTTGACAGGCAGGTTTTTTGTCCTGCAGACGGATCACAGACCTCTGACGTTTTTGAAGACATCAAGAACAAAGAATAACCGTCTATTACGGTGGTCTTTGGCGATCCAGCAATACAGTTTCAGGGTTGATCCAATTTCAGGGTTCAGCAATGTGATTGCTGACATTTTGTCTCGACAGTAATAAGCAGTGTGTGTTTTCAAGTTTGCTGTTGAAAGTTGAATTTATATGTTTGTATTTGAGTAATGGAATGTTGTTGTGTGCAATATTGATTACTTGCAGTAGTGATAGTTGATGCATTGATGTTGGCTTTGGGTAATTTTTTTTGGAAACAATGTTTTTTATAAATATACATTTTTCTGTTCGCATGTACTCATGTCATTTTGGGAAAGTATTTTTTCAGAATACTGTCAATGGTGTATTTTTTTTTGTGAACTCCTATACTCTTCTTTGAAAAAATTTGAATCAAATTTTTTTATCGGAGGTTGGGGGGTGTCATGTGAACGAGGAAAAAGTGATGTGAATGGAAAAGTTTCATATCAATTAAGAGATTTTGTAATTTTTGCAATTGTGGAATGGAACCTACGGGTTTGATGCTTTTTTGTATTCATGGAGTGCAACCGCCAGTGATGCGGAAGAGTAGGACGCTGAGTGGATTGTGAAGTGTGTTCACCCAATGTGAGGAAGGGTAGAAGATTATTGTTACTTCAGAGGAGCTCTGGACACAGACATAGGAGGATGTCTGATTGTAACCCTCTTTGGGTTTAACATAGGACTAGGATTGTCCGATGCAACCCTGGGTTGGGTGTGCTATATTATTGGACTGGTTTGTCCGATGCAACCCTGGTTTGGGTGTGCTTAACCCTTGGTGGGTGTAATATGCCTGGCGTGGCAAGTTCACTCGAGTATAGAGTGTAGATGTAGACTGGAAGTCTACTAGGGTAGGCTTGTCGCTTATTCCCTAGAAGGTGAGTACCAGTTGGGGTTGTAGACTGGTTAAAGCAATTACAGTAAAGGTGTAATTGTAATGATAACAGAAGTTTGATAATTATACAGATTTGATGATATTGCGCTATTTGGGAAAAAGAGAAAGATGAACGTTGAACACGAAAAGAGAAGAATTGAAAAATAAATAAAATATTGTTGTATAAAGATTTCTCTCTGTACCCCAATTGTAGGTAGGAATAGGTTGGCGGAACAAGACTCATGTGAGTATTCTATATTGATCTTGGAGTGAATGTGAAAGGAGTTAAAAAGGAGCTATGAATAAAAAGAGAAAGAGAAAGAATAAATAAAATTCATTTTAGAGGTTAACCCTGGACCTAGGGTTTCGTTACAGAATCCCTCAGCGTCCAGTGGTGGTCTAGTGGTGGTCCAGTGGTGGTCCAGCGGTGGTCCAGGCTTGAGCTGTACGAGCCTAGTGAGAGTCCAGGCTGTGGTGGTCCAGAGGTGGTACAGCCAAGTGAAAGAAAGCTCCTCGACAAGTCAAGATGACTTGTCTTTATTGATACTATTTAATATAAGAACTGATAGTGTAACATGTGTGAGTGTGTTGGATTTTTGGTAAAACTTTGAATATTGCATTATTGTTTCTATGTGGGGAATTATCTTGTGAAGAGAAGAAATAATTGTTGGAAAATGCAGTGAAATGCAAAGAAGAATTAAAACCCTTTTCTTTGTGAGTAAAGGGAGCGTTTTATAGAAAACTCAGTTCAATTGTGGTAGTGCTCCTTTGGGTGAATGGAGTGATTGCGTGTTGTGTACGAAGTAAGCATACTGTGTTTGTGAATGCAAGTGTGTATGTTCACAAACATGGGTGTGTGACAACGTCACGATGTGGTGTGAATCTCAGTGTGTCTTGTAACGAACTTGCCCACACCGAAGGTCAAATCCACACGCGTCTGTGGTGATCTTAGAGAAATGGGAGAGATTCATTTACCTGCATGAGACTTTCTCCAGCATTCCATAGCAGTCCACCCCCCACCCCCACCCCCAAAAATGGGAAGCAGTGTAGTACCATATAATACAGTTATTCGGACAGTATACTACTATAATTTACAACAATTAAGCACAACATGTACAACAGACCAACACGATAAGATACTGTACATAATTTCAGACAATACTATGGTCTATCACCTGATATAATCAATACAGTTCAATCAATCAATAGATATGTACTGATCACTGGGTACACTGAACATGTGATCAGAATGTTCGAGGGGAAGATACATCAACCAGCAAAATAAAACCGATCGAATCAACCCCATGACGGGAAAATGCATTGCTTAGTTATCAAACAACGTCAACACGTAAAAAAAAAAAAAAAAACACGTACCCTTAATGAAGCAAGCTACGTTTCATTCAGCACACGTGCTCGCAACACACACACACACACACACACACACACACACACACACACACACACACACACAAAACACCACCTAATGGAGGAAAGCATAAACGCCGTAGGGGAGGTAATTATCGTGTGCAATTTCCATTCCCAAAGTTTAACTCGTGCAACGCATGCGTGACGCTGGTCAACGCATAACTGATTCAGGACGTGGCGTCCATCTTACCTAATGTCTGCACTAACGGGAGCATGTCTGTTCCCCCATGTCTATATTCCCCCATGTCTATATTCCCCCATGTCTATATTCCCCCAGGCCTATCCCCAGGAGCATGTCTATGTTCCCCCAGGTCTATATTCCCCTAGGCCTATAATCCCCCAGGAGCATGTCTATGTTCCCCCAGGTCTATATTTCCCCAGGTCTATATTCCCCCAGGTCTATGCTCCCCCAGGTCTATATTCCCCCAGGTCTATATCCCCCCAGGTCTATGTGCCCCCAGGTCTATATTCCCTCAGGTCTATATTCCCCCAGGTCTATATTCCCTCAGATCTATGTTCCCCCAGGTCTATATTCCCCAGGTCTATGTTCCCCCAGGGCTAATGACGTGTCACGCTGGTCTGAACTGCAAATGTTACACACAGCACAGAGGTAATAATAACAAGGATTGAACCGCAGGTAACATAAAGGGAGGCACCTGATCCCGCATTAAAGTCTCACATATACATAGGCAATGCGCTGCAAGGTTACTTCCCCATTGCCAAGCGGACGAAAAAAATGAGTACAGGATTAGAACCCAAGATAAAGCGTTTTCCAATCGCGCTATCGTCAAAGAACTTGTTACAAAAGGAAAACAACAGTGAACAAAGGCCTTGGGGAAAGATAGCCTTGGGGAATATAGACCTGGGGGAACATAGACCTGGGGGAATATAGACCTGGGGGAACATAGACCTTGGGGAATATAGACCTGGGGGAACATAGGGTGCCTCCCGCACTAACCTATAGGGATCTATACTATACTAACCTACACTAACCTATGACCCACACCTGTTTCCATAATGGCGAAACAGAGAATTAAGGGCCATTGCAGGCTTTATTATTTGTGTTTTTATTTCACACGAAGAGCATGGGTTGATCAATGTGGAAATGACGATGTTTGAAGAGAGTGACTGCAATAGCAGCACGAAGACTTTGCAGCATGGCAACGGCAACGGCAGCGTTAAGGAGAAGACAAGTTATGGAAGGAAGAGGAGGCGCGGTACAAGTTGATAGGAGTGTTGTGGTAGTTGCAGCAGTGGTATTTCAGCAGCTGCAGTCGCGGCACTGGAATGAACAGTGGATTTTTTTTTTTTTTTGTGGGAAGAGGAGGTACTTGTAGAAGTAGTGTCACGTACGCGCGCGCGCGCGCGCGCGCGCGCGCGCCCCCACACACACACACCCCACACACACACCCCAAAACACACACACACACACGCACGCACACCACACACACACACACACACACACACACACACCAAACACACAGGCGGACAGACAGCCAGACGACAGACAGACACACACACACACACACACACACCACAACACAGAGGCAGACAGACAGATTGACACCACACACGGACAGACAGACAGACAGACAGACACAACACACACACACACACACACACACACACACAGGCAGACAGACAGATTGACATACACACGGACAGATAGACAGACAGACAGACAGACAGACAGACAGACAGACACACACACACAACACACACACACACCCCACCACACACACACACAAAAAGGCAAGACAGACAGATTGACACACACACAAACACGCACACACACAAACAGAGAGAGAGAGAGAGAGAGAGAGAGAGAGAGGGGAGAAGCGCTCGCACGCAGTGTAATCGTGTGTGTGTGTGTGTGTGTGTGTGTGTGTGTGTGTGTGTGTGTGTGTGTGAGAGAGGAGAGAGAGGAGAGAGAGAGAGAGACGCCCATACGCAGTGTAATCTTATGTGTGTATGTGTGTATGTGTGTGTGTGTTTTGTGTGTGTTTTGTGTGTGTATGTATGTGTGTGTGTGTGTGTGTGTGTGTGTGTGTGTTTGTGTGTGTGAGAGAGAGAGAGAGAGAGAGAGAGAGAGAGGGAGAGAGGGGTGGGGGGGGGGGGGGGAGCGCCCGCTTGCACTGTAAACTTACGCGAGTCGTTTCCGCTTTCACTCTTCATCACAAATTCCCCGCTGACGTCATCTGGAGATAACCGATGAGTATGTCACGGGAACTTGTTTCGTCACTGTCGCTGTCCTGCAGTGACGTGGATCTTTTCAGGCCATACGTGAGACGGTCACCGTCGTCCAGCTGGGACACAGAACAAATGAGAAGGGCACTGGAACACCGCAGACTCCCACCAACGTCGAATCGATCCCAGGCCGTCTTGATCCGGATCCGCCGCACAGATCCGCAGAAAAAGTTCACGGATTCGTCATCAGGCGGCATACGTTTTTCTACAAAGTTTGGTTAAAATCGGTTCTATGGGACGTTTCATGTGGAACGAAACGGCGATTCGAATCTGTCCAACAGATCTCCACTACATTTGTTGGGTGTGTCCTTGGATCATATACCATATTTCCAAGAAATGTCATGGTTTCAGTTCAGTGGTTATTTTCAACGTTTGTTTGATCACGATGATAGTAGAGACATGTCATGGAAATTGCTTCGGTAGTTTTTTTTTTGTGGAATAATGTTTAAAGACAGACAAACAGATGCGAGTGAAATTAAAACCTTATTAACAAGATAAATAAGGAAACATTCTTTCACTTAAGCTATCTTGCAGCTGACATTTCAAATTAGAATTCTATTTTCTTTTAGTTTCTTTTCTTTTAATGGAGAGAGAGAGAGAGAGAGAAGGGAGAGGAGAGAGAGAGAGAGAGGGTGGGACAAAAAATCCATTTTTCGGTAAAAACTACTTTCAAACAATGGGATTTGTTTAAAAATGACAGTGACTTTGCCTTTTCTACAAAATGCCTAGCAGCAGCCGATACAAGCATTTGGAATACAAATGAC
The DNA here is from genome assembly GCA_033310375.1 of Conus canariensis. Taxonomy (NCBI): domain Eukaryota; kingdom Metazoa; phylum Mollusca; class Gastropoda; order Neogastropoda; family Conidae; genus Conus; species Conus canariensis. The sequence continues at coordinate 1,911 of JAMYXO010003432.1, read as the reverse complement.
AAAACAAAAACAACAACGAAAAGAAAAAAAAAAGGAAAGAAAATAACGGGAAAAAAAAAAGAATTAAAATCACACTCCCAAAATGAAGTTTGTTCGTGACGATTCCTTTTCCTGATAGGATTTAACATGTTTTTATAACAGTTTCTTGAATTCGTATTGTCTTACATCAATCCAGTAACAGCTGAAGTTCTTCAATCATTTCATTTTTTTTTTTTTTTTTTTTGTTCATCGTACAGCAGCTGTTGAGGCAGAGATTAGCAAAAAAAAAAAGAAAAAAAAGTTAAATTGTACTCTGCGGGAGCGTTTTTAAGAACAAGAACAAAATTTGTCAAACAACAACAGCATCATCAACAAAACAAACAGCAGCAACAACAACAACAACAACAAAGCAGCAGCAGCAACAACAACACCGCCACCACCACCACCACCACCAACAACAACAACTGCAACGGCAAAGCCACTGTCCATGTAAACCTTTTTTCAAATGAATGATTTGATCTTTCCAAACTTTTCCTCTTTTTTTTGTTTTGTTTTTTTTTTTTGTTTGTTTTGAGCAATTATAGCACCCGCTGACTTACATCTCTAGGATTTGAATTCAGTTCTGTTAACGTAAAAATTAATCGTGATCAAATAAAATGAGTACTTTCTTTCCATTCGTTTTTTTCAAAACCCGACTTCGTCTTTTGATGAGCGGGGGGGGGGGGGGGGGGTCATCAAGTAGCACTGAAATGAGACTGGATTTCAGCAAAAAATTTAAATTAAAAAAAAGGAACAGAAGAAAAAAGAAAGAGAGAAAGGAAGAAAGAAAGAAAGGAAGGAAGGAAGGAGAAAGAAAGAAAAAGAAAGAAAGGAAGAAAGAAAGAAAAGGAAGGGAAGGAAAAAGAAAGGAAGGAAGGAAGGAAGATGAAAGAAGAAAGAGAGAAAGGAAAGAAGGAAAGAAAGGAAGGAAGGAAGGAAGAAAAAAAGAAAAGAAAGAAAGAAAGAGAGAAAGAAGGAAAGAAAGAAAAATGAAGAAGAAAGAAGAAAGAAAGGAAGGAAGAAAGAAAAAAATGAAGAAAGAAAGAAAGAAAGAAGGAAAGAAAGAAAAAGAAGAAAGAAAGAAAGAAAGAAGAAAGAGAAAGAAAGAACGAAAGAAAACAGCAGAAAATGCATTTTTTTTGTGAAGCATTCCTCCCGCGATAGACTGATTTATCTTCCAAATAGCAGTGGCTCGATTGTTTTCCAGCTGTAGAAGTAACAGCTGACGACCGGCGTGATTATCGTTGTGTATGATTACAAAAAAAAAAAAAAAAAAAAAAGGACAAAGAAACCAATACAAACAAAATTTAAAATGTCATTTTTTTTGTTCTTTTCCTTTATTGTAGTGTAACATATATTAAAAAAAAAAAAATCGCGAAATCAAAAATCTCCACTGCGACGAGTGAAAACAAGGACAAAAAAATATGAACAAATAAACAAAAAGAACAGCCAGTCAACAAAACGACGACGGGCGACGACGATGACGCGACAGCGACAACAACAACAAAACAAGCAGCTTAATGCAAATACCTAAAAAATTCAAATACTTATCTTTTAGCATCCTAAATTAAAAAAAAAAAAAAAAGATAAATTGTGCCCGTGAGTTTTCTTTTAAAACAAGGTTTGGCCCACACATTGAATTCTATTCTTTTCTTTCCCTAAAATAACAAAAAAAGGAAACCAAGCCCCCCTTCTGTGTTCAGCCTCTCGCAAAAGGTTTTTTGCATTTATTTGATTGTAAGAAAAAACAATGACTTTGGAATTTAGGTATTAAGAGTTATATCAAGACTTTGGAATTGAGGGTATTAAGATTTCTTGCTGCCCGTGACAGATGAATTTTGGTATTAAGATGTTTGCTGAGCTTTAAAAGAGCGTCTTAAGTTTATTGTATTT
>JAMYXO010003431.1:0-20207 GCA_033310375.1 Conus canariensis | reverse complement strand
TTGGATTGTTTTTTTTAATACTAATTTACAAAACTTTTCGATTTCGGGTTTTTGCTTAACCCTTTTTTTTTCTTGTCTTTTTTAAAATAACATCATTTTCCGCATACTTTCAAAAATTGCGTTCTGTCTTTAAATTGAAAAAAAACTACAGTTTTTAAATACTGTTCTCTAAAGCCTTTTTAAAAACCCGAGTTATTTTTGGGGGACTTTAAAAATCCCCCAAAAATTTATCCCAGAATGTTTTCCCACTGAAAAGGCCAGTCTTTGATAAAGTTTTTTTTTTTTAAAACTAGGGTCTTCTCTGGCCGAACAGTAAACCCTAAAATTTAAATAGGTCTGTGTTCCCTCAAACAATCTATAAAAGTGTTTCTAAAACACTCCCCTAAAGTTTTTTTGTGGATCAACTAAATATATGTCTTTAAACCCCGTCCATATAAACCTTCTATCGTGATATGCTTTGTTCCCTTTAAGTTTTGGGACGAAAATTACAATATGATAAAAATTTAAAAAACCGATAAAAATGTTTTTTATATTTCGAGGAAATATTTTTTTCCCAAAAACCAGCCCTTTTCCCCCAAAAATTCAAAAACAATGAGGGGGTTTTTGTCATAAAGTTTAACTGTCATTATTTTTTTTAAACAGAATTTAATCAAATTCCATTTTATTGTTTTTTCATACCTTTTGTCAAAACTTGTTCGTATAATAAAAACCCTATAGGCCAAAATTTTGTAAGAAAATTTCCAGTTAAGTTCGGTAAGATCTTTTTCTTTTTTAATAATATCAATTTTGTTGTTGTTGTTATGCCCTTTAAAACCCTTCTCCCCAAATTGTAAAAAAACAACGACAGTAACTTTAATTTTTGTAAAAACGTCTAAGTTTTCCCCAGCTAATAAGAATTCCTTTAAATTTAAGATTTTTCACTGACGCCCAAGCCCCCAATTCCTGCCTAAACCTTTAAAGACAAAAATTTTTAAAATTTTTATTGGGAACGTGTCTCCTAATTTTGTGCGTGGATTAAACTGAAATTTTTGTAGAAGCTTTTTTTAAAACCCCGATTCGCTTCTGTGGAGGATGTACTGTTTGTCCCCAAACGGCTTTATTTCGTTCTCTTCCAAATGTTGTCCTCTGGCAAAAGATTTTAACTTTTAAAGGGGCCAAAGTTTTTTGCTTTTTAAAAATTTTTTGGGACGGTAAAAAAATTTTAATTTGGCTTAAGAATTTAAAAATTTTTATGTCCCATTCTAAATTGGTTTAAGTGCCATTTTTTTGTCATTTTTTCGAACTTTTTTATTTTCAAAAGGGCCCCGCATTTTTTCCCCTTTTTTCATTGGTATTTGGGTTTAGTTTGGGAAAACCCTTTTTTGTTTGTCGATAACCTCTTTGCTTTTATAATAACCATCTTTGGGTGTATCAAAACCATACAAAGTGCCTATCCCCGTTTTTTTCAAAGTCCTAAAACGTTTGAAAGGCCCTTTTAATTTTTTAAAGTTCAAACCCTCAGGCGCTAATGAACCCTTTTGGTTTCCCTTCGGGCCCACGAGAATTATTTTTGAAAAACCCTTATTATTTTTTTTCTAAAACAATTTTGCTGGTTATCACATTTCACGTTTCCTTTCCCTTTGTTTTTTCTGTGATTTTTATATTTTAAAATTAAATCTGACCCCCCCACAAGAAATTTTTTTTTAAACTTTTTAAATTTAGGAATTGTATTTTTTTCATAATCGAAAAAATGCAGCTTTCCCTGAGGGAAGAGCTTTTAAAACGTTGACCCCTTCTTCATAAAATTTTTTTCTTTATTTGCTCAGCTCCCCCCAAAAATTAAAAAACATAGAGTAATGAATGTATGCAGCCCCCGGAGGGGTTTTCCCCCTCTTAAGTGTTTTTTGCCCTGGTGTAACTTTAAAACTATGAAGCTCGTTTGGGAGTTGAAAAGCCAAACTTTTTTGAAAGGTCTCCCATAAAAAATAGAAACCCTATTTCCCTTCTTTTTCGGGTTTTTGAATGCCAACTTTAAATTTTCAAATTTGCTTTGTTAAGTTTGAGGTAATTTTCGGAAGTTACTCTTTTGCTTTTTTTTGGGAGAAAAAACCCTTTAATTTAACCCAAAATCAGGTATTGGGTTAATGGTTTAAACTTTTCCTCTTTTTAAAAAAATTTTTTAAATTTTATTTATTCCCCTTGGTTTAATTATATTAAACCATACAAATTTTTTAAAAAAAATTTCAGGGGAGTGCGCCCTTTCGGGGGGTTCCCCCCAGTTATTATCAATAGCATTTTTAAAAAAACAAAAGGGGGACTGTTTTGAGTTGTTTTTTGTTACAAACTTTTTTAAAAAACCCAAAATAAAAAAATGAGCGAAATTCAAAATATACAAATTTGCAAAATATTTGCCCCGGGCCCCCGCCAAAACAACCCTTAAAAAATTTATAACAACGGACACCTTAAATTTTTCTTTTTGAATTTCGGGTTTGAAAAAAACCTTTCCCCCCAAACGGTTTTTTTTTTTTTTAAAAAGGTTAAGTAACCCCAAATTTTAAAAAGGGTTTATTCCATTAAACCCTTCCCAAAATTAAAAAAGACTAACCCGCAAAAGTTTTGGTTTCCATTTCTTTCCGTTGCAGTTTTACCCAAAACCATTTAAAACCCTTTGCTGTGTTTTGCGCATAAACTGGGTGGGAGTGTCGTTTCCCGATCTTTTTAAATCTTTCCTGACCCTTTTGGGGGTTGGTCGGGTATAGATTTTTTTTTCTATTAACCCCTTTTTTAAACGTATTTTGTCCTTAAAAATGCAAGCCCCCATTAAAAAAATGGACAAACCTTTTTTAATCCTTTCCAGAAAACAAAAATAGATAAAAAGGCTTTTGAATGGATCTTTTAAGGGTTTTTCAATATTAATGTTTTAAGACAAAATTTAGACAAAAGGGGGGACCGAAAATCAGGGTTTTTTGGGCCCCCCCTTATTTTGGGGGCTTGCACAGAAAGTATAAACTATGATTAAAATTCCTCCTTTAAACCTTTTTCTTTTCTTCAGGCACGGGTTGTTCCCCCTCGGGCCCATTAAGTAGAAAAGAGCTTTAAAAACACCCCGTGGAAAAACCATTTTTTTTAAAACACTTCGGTTAAAAAATTTTTAAAAAGGGGGGAATTAAAACCCGAAAAAACGATTTTCCTTTTCCGAAACCTTATGTTTGGTTTTTGGCAAAGGTTCGCAAGCCCCAAGGGCAAGATGGAACTAACGATCCCTTTATGGCTTTGATGCCCCAAAAACAGTACTTGGCAAATTTGGGAGGACCCCATTAATTTGCGGTTGATTTGCCTTAAAAGTATTAAAAGGTCCCAAAAAAGTTTTACAATCCCCAAGATCGAAAGTAGATTTTGGGCTGTTGGAAATTTTTTTATAATGCGCCTTCTGACCTCAGACCCCTAGTTTTAAGGAACAAATAATAAACTAAAATTTAATGAAAAACCCTTTGGCGGGAAAAAGAACAGAAATTTGGGAAAAAAAAACAACTTAAAAATTCTGAGCCATAATTATTACAAAAAAAAATAAACAAAAGGGGGCCTCCCGTTTTAGCCCGACCCCAAAATAAGTCCCTTTCCAAAAATCCCACAAGGTTTGTTGAAAAGACTAGGTCGTTTATAAAACCAAAAAAAAATTAATAAACCCAATGAATATAAAAAAGACAGAAATTTTGTTATGGGGATTAACTGGCCCTAGGATTATTTTTTCTTAATTTTTAAAAAAAAATTTAAACCCCCAACATTAAGAAAAACTAATGTCCATAAGTGTGGGCCCAAATTTTCCCCTTTACTTTGTTTGGGCAGTAGAAAAAAGCCAGCAAAACGACATTTCCCCTAAAAAAGTTTAGGTAAAAGGTCTTTTGGCCTTAGTGGCTAATTTTTTTTATAAAAACCCCGAAAGATGATCAAGTTGTTTTTTTTACCTTGATTTATCAGGCGGGGATGGGGGATGGCGGGGGTTGGCACTGAATTTTGACCCCAAAACCGCCCGGGTAATACCCAACCCCAGTGCTCTTTTTCCCAAACCCTTTAAGGGCCCTTTTTATAACATTTGCTATGTGACGCCTTGCCTCCCCAAAAAACAGGGGGGCTTTTTTCGTTTCTGCTAACCTTTTGGGGGTCTTATATAAAATTTTTGGATAGTTTTCTTTTTTCTGCCTCACTTGTGTTCGTAATGTTCTCGGTTAGTGGAAAACCCACTTTAGTCTTTGCTGACCCTCTCTTTTTTCCCCAAGATCATGTAGTTTTTGGGTTATTCTTTCCTTTAAAATAAAGGGCCCCAAAAGGGGGAGTCGTCGGGCCTCAAACTAGTTTTTCTTTTTCTCTTTTTTTTTAATCCCTCATTTAGTTCACCCATTTTTGTTTAAATTTTTTTGTTTTAATTTCCCCCTTGATGCTTCCCCAAGCATGACCCAAGGGGGCCTTTTATTTCTAAAAATGGGTAGGGGCGGAACCCCTTGTCAAAAGGGTTTTTAATTTTTCCCCCGAAAAATGGTTTTTTTCTTCTTTTGCTTGAATTTTCGTTTTTGCTGTTTGATTTAAAATTTCTTTAAGCCCTTTTTTTTTGGTTTTTGGTTATCTTTTGGGGAAGTTCTTGTAGTGTGTTTTAAAATTTTAAAGTTCAAACCCTTTCCCCCCCCCAAATTTTGGGTTTTAAAGAAGGGCCCGGGCCCGGTTTTTTGTTCGCCAATTTTGGTTTTGCCCAAAATTGTACCTTAGCTAAAAACTTTAAGGGATTTTTTTAGTTGTAAGCGGGAACAAGTTGCCCTTGGTCTTTTTCTCAAAAACAAAGGGTTTCACCTTTTGTTTAAAAATCATTAGGGTCTAAAAATTCGGGGGGTTTTTTTGAAAAAAAACTTTGGGAAAAATTTTTTTCCCCCCCCTTAAAATTTTTAAAAATTTTCACCCCCAAATTTTAAAGGGCGGGGGGTTTTTTTTAAAGGGGAAAAAAAATTTCATTTTTTTCGTCCCCAAGATCAAAAACCCAAAATTTTTCCCAAATTTTTAAACCCCCCTCCCGGGGGTTTAAAAAAAAAATTTAAAACTTTTTATTTTTTTTTAAAAAAAAAAAATGTCAAAAGCATATGGCTCAATTTTGACCCGCATAGAAACTAAAAAGGCCCCTTTTTGGCAAAAAGGGGAAAAAAACCCCGAATTTTTTTTTTCCCCAAAATTTCCCCCAAATCTCTTTTGATTCGATCAAATTTTTTTTTTAAAAAATTTTTCCCAGATTTGGGGCAGTTTAAAGTTTTTTTCCCCCGGGGGAGGGGGCCTTTGTTTTTAAAAAAATAGAATCAAATCAAAAAAAACCCAAAAAAAAAGGACATTTTGAACAAAAATTGGGGGCCCCGGAAAAAATCTTTTAAAAAAAACTATAAAACGGGGGGGCAAGAAATTTTTCTTTCCCCCAATGCAGACATATTTCAAATTCTTTTGTTTTGGGGGTTTCCCCGAAAATTTAAAAGGGGGCCCCCCCCTTTTGGTTTTCAAGGCCCCCAAAAAAAATTTCCCTTTTTAAAAAACAGAATGGGCCCCGGAAGTTTGCAAAACCGGAAAAAAATAAAAAAACTGAAAGTTTTGCTTTGGGAAATTTTTTTTCATCCCCTTGGTTTTTGGGTTTTTAAAAAAAGGGCGCTTTCCCATTACTTTCAAGGATTTTTTAAAAGACAATTTTTTTTTAAAAAACCAATTTTTTAAATGAATAAAAAGGTGTTAAAAAATCACAGACCCCAAAGAAAGGGGTAATTTTTTTCCCCCCTTTCTCTTTTAAAATTTTGGGAAAATTGTTGGGCAACCCAAATTTTGAAAGGGGGTTTTTGGGCAACAATACCCGGTCAAAATTACCCAATTTTTACAAAAAAGGGGGGAAATTCCCAAAAATTTCTAAATACCCTAAAAGGGGGGGCAGACACTATTGGAACCCTTTATTTTTGGGCCCCAAAGCAAGACCCCTTAAAGGTTTTTTATTGCTGTTTTAAGATAAAGAACCATTCAAAAGAAAAAGGGGGAAAATTTTTTTTTCCCTTAAAAAAACCCAAAAGGGGAAAATTTTTCCCAATTTGGGGGGTAGTAAAAACCCCAAGCCTAGGGTTTAGCGGGTTAAACCTTATCACTTTTTAAAAAAAAATAAAAAAATTTTTTGGGAAAAGGCGGGAGGGTAGAAATCCAAAAGTAGCCCTTGGGCCCAAAAAGTTTTCTCCCCCCTTCACGGGTGTTGACTTGATGTTTTTTTTAAAAAAGGGAAATAGGGTTTTATGGAGGCCCTAAGGCCCCCCCGGAGGAAAATATTTCCCAGGGGGGGTGGGAGAACATTTAAAAACGAAAAAAAATTTTTTAAAAATTGTAAAAAAAAAAGATGGTAAAAAACCAAATTAATGTAATTTTTTTTTAATTTGATCCAAAACTAAAAAAATTCCCGGGAAAAATTTTTTAAAAAGACCCCCAAATTTTCCTAAATTTTTTTTTTTTTTTTTAAAAAAAGCATGTCTTTTCGGGTTTTTATCCAAAATTCCCCAAAAAAAGGGAAAATAAAAAATTTTGTTGCTGAAAAAAGCCCTGAAAAAAAAAAACCTTTAAAATTTAAACCCAAAAAATTACACAAATGCAAAAAGAACAACGGCCCTTTAAAAAAAATTAAAAAAAAAACCCAAAAAACAAATTATTCGGCTGTTTTTAAATTTTGTTAAATAGGGTTAAACGGGCCCCATCGCCCCAAAAAGTTTTTTTCCCCCGGGGGAAAAACAATTTTGGTTTTTACCCAACGGGTTTTTAGGTCCCCCGGGCATTTTTACCCCTATGGGGGGTTTTTAAAACTTTTGGCCCCGGGGTTTTTTTAGCAAAAAGGGTTTAAAGCAAAAAAAAAAAAAAAAAACCCCCAAAAAAACCCCCCAAAAACCCTTGGGTTCCCCAAAAAAATAACAGCAAAACTTATTTCCTTCAAACTTTTAAAAAAAAAAAAGCAAAAAGTTGACTAAAAAATTTGGGGGGATGAAAAAATTTTAGCCCCCTTTTCAGGTTTTTTTTTTGGGGGACTAAAAAACAAAATTTTTGATTTCCCAAAAAAAGGGCCCCAAGGGGGGCAATTTTTTCTCAACACCGGGCCCGGGCCCTTTTTAAAAAAAGGGGGGGTTTAAAAAAAAAGTAAACGAGTTTTTAAACTTTTTTTTTAAAACAAAACACATTAAAAAACCCCAAAAAGGGGGTTTATATTTTTTTTTTAAAGGTCCAAGCACAAAAAGCCGTTAAATAGATTTGTTTAAGACGCTTTGGATTTATTTTTTTTTTTTTTTAATTTAAAAAACATTTTTGGTTAGAAAAAAACTCAACTTTGGAAAGGGATATATGAAGGCCCGGCGAATTGTTTAAAACCCCCCTTGGGGAAAAAATTTTCCCCAAAAGCTTTAAAAAAAATTTTGTTTTGGGAATTTTAAAAAACCCAAAAAAAAATTTCGGGCAAGTTTTTCCCTTTTTTTTATTTTCTTTTTCCCCAAGGGGTAAACTAAAAAAAAACCCCCGCCTTTAAAAGAAAAGGTTTTAAACTTTTTTAAAATGTTTAAAAAAACCCCCAAATACATGAAAAAAATTTTCTAGAAGCCCGGGGTAAAAATTTTAAACAGCGACTTTTCTTTCCTTAATTTTTAAAACCCCGGGTTTTTGGCAGAAAAGTGTTACCAGTTTAAAAAAAAGCCTCTGGGGAAGTTTTAAAAAGGGGGTTTAACAAAAATTCCATTTTCAACGCAAGCAACAAAAAAACATTGCATCACCCATTTGATTTTAAATACAAATAATTACCCAGAACGAAATTTGTTTTAAAACGGAAAAAAAAAAAAAACCCAAGTTTTTACGCAGACTTCGAACCCTCATTTTTCCCTTTATAAAACCCCCCACAAAATTTCCAAAAAAAGCCTTATGGTAAAATCAATTTTTTGTTTTTTTTTTCCATTGTCGGGTCGGGGCGCCCTTCAACCCAAAAATTTAGACCTAATCCAGAGTTTTTTACAGCGAACAGAAGGGGGTAATCCCGTTTTAAAAAATCTGAATTTATTGAAACAATGAACCCCCGAAACCAAGAAATATATCGCCACCAAAGTTGTTTTGGGTTTAAAAAAACACCAAAAAACCCAACAAAAAGAAAGATCACATTGGGAAAGTTCAGGGGGCCCGCCACAAAAAAGAATCTTAAACCCCAAATTTGAACCAAAAAGGGGAAACGCCCATCTTTTTTCAAACTTGGGGGTTTAAACTCCTCTTATATTCAACATAACCACGTTTTGGGGTTCAGTATTCACATCATCGAAAAATACATGTGTTTTATTTAAAAACCTGTTTTTTATGACTCAAACAAAAAGGGGTATTAAAACTGGCTTTCCTTAAATCCTGCCCCAAAAAATACATTTTGACCCCCTTTGTTGAAAGGGGGTTTTCCCCAGAGTACATGAACTTGGGAAAAGGTTTTATGGGGACTCACTTCCCCCAAAGGCTTTTTTTCTAGTCTTAAAAAACATCATGTTCGATTACCGCGCCAAAAGCTGGCAAAGTTGATGCAAAACAATGGGGGATATATGATTTATATTTTGGCAAAGTATTTTGTTCGGGGTTTTGAAAAATTTAAAAAAACCTGTAAAAATTAAAGTTACCCCCATTATATTTTTGCCCCGGGGGATGGGGTGCTTTTTTTAAAATATCGGGGTTTCAATTGACCTTGCTGACCCCAATGCTTCGATGATTAAAAGATTTTGGGGAGGGAAATTTTTGGCGTCGCCCATTACTGTAAAGAAACAAAAAAATTTGAAACTATCCCAATAAAAGTCTAAATCTATGTATTTTTATGCAAACAACTGTAGGGGGAGGGGCCCAACACTTCCTTTTTAAATTTTAAAAATTCCGGGTGGAAAAATTTCAAGAAAATTAAAAACGTCCTTCGCTAACAAAAAGGGTTATTCTAAATTGATTTAGAATAACCTCATGAAAAACCCCTGACCCCAAATACTACCATTGCACAAAACCTAAAAAGCAAAAAAAACCCCTAAACTTGTGCCAATCTTAAAAAAAAAAAAAATGTTGTCATTAAACTTCAAAAATTTTATTTTAAAACATGGTTTAAACACAGTTTACGTAAAATTTCTTTTGAAAGAACTTTTATTAAAATACACATGAAGAACATGATTTTGAAATAAATCCAAATCACAGAAAAAACTTTTTTATTGATGAACAACAGCTGTTTTGGAAAGACTATGGAGAATCCGCACAAGCGCAAAGATGTCAGATTGGTTACCAGAGAGAATGAGGCAATTAAGCTGACTTCAAAACCAAATTATCAGGACTTTAGAAGATTTCATGATCAGCTTTTTGGCATAATGATGAAGAAAAAGAAAGTCAAATTGGACAAACCTGTATTTATTGGCTTTACTGTTTAGAATTATCAAAGCTTTTGATGTTAGAATTTCTTTATGACTACTTTAAACCCTTGTATCCAGAGTCCAGAGTACTTTACACAGATACAGACAGTTTTGTTATAGATATTCCTACTGAAGACGTCTATAAAGACATGGAAATAGAAGTAGTGAAAGGGAAAGAAGGATGGTACGATACATCTGATTATCCTAAAGATTCACCTTTGCATTCAACTGTTAATAAGAAGGTTTTAGGAAAGATGAAGGATGAATTATCTGGAGGGGTGATCAAGGAGTTTATTGGTTTAAGGTCAAAAATGTACAGTCTTTCAAGCCAAAAAAAGTTGTCAAAAAAGCAAAGGGAATATCTCGCAGTGTTGTGCAATCAAGCATATCACATGACAACTACAAGGAAGCATTGTTCAATAAAAAGACTTTTCATCATGACAACGTAAAACTACGATCTAATCTACATGAGATCAACACAACTGTTGTAACAAAGAAGTCATTAGATAGAACAAACACTAAACGAGTATTTGTTAATCCAGAGTTTTCATATGCAATTGGGCACTGGAGAACCACATTAGCTCAAATATATCCCCATCCCAATTTAACCAAAGTATTACTCGTTATTGCTAAATGTTCCCGGATTTTTTTTTATCATTTCAAGACATGTCAAAAAACTATAATATGGGGTTTTGTCTTGCTGTTTTAGCATAAGATTATAATTCTTCTCAAATATTTGATTAATAATGGTAATATAATTAAATAAATCTTGCATTAATTTTGTGGCCTCTTTTTTTTGCCATTCTTACTTCCTTCTGTGCTTCAATACGTAAGGATTTTTCGTTCTGAGCTTCCATTTTAACTCAAATATATTTACGTAAATCAGTTAAAGCGGAACTGTGTCTGGGGGGATTATCTGCAGTTCTTCCTTCACAAAAGATTTTTGAGGGGGTGGTCGTTTTGTTGTGCCAGTTTCTCGTAAATAATACACAGGCGGATTCATTTTTACAATTCTTTTTATTTCATATGGATCAACACTCCAAACTGGATCTGTTGCCCTGATGCGAGTGTCCCCTTCTGCTTCTCCCGGTAAATAAAGGTACCTTACTTTCAAACCAAATGGCAATAGTTTGCTGGATGAACTGGAGTCTCCTTCAACAACATTTATTGTTTGTTTTCTGATTGCTTGTACTGGTTTTAGACCTGTTAATTTAAATTCTTCATTATTCATTGCGCGCAAAACTGAGGGCAGTCTTCTAACCCATTCTGTGTGTTGCGAGAATTGTCAATCAGCTCTCTGTGATACTGGTAGGAGAAAAGTCTTTCAGATAACTGTTTGTTAAAGTTTTTAACCAAAGCCTGTGATCTGTGAACTCCTGGAATACCTCTTTTAATGGTAACTCTATGTTTTAACAATAATTGATTCACTTGGCCTTTAAATTCTTTTCCATCATCGACTTGAATCATGCGAGGATAAGTTAAAGGGCCTCGTTGATATATCAGTTGTATAGCGACAGCAACAGCAGAAGCACTCTTTTGTGTTAATGGTTCCGCATCTTTGTATCTTGAAGCTATGTCAATGACTGTAAGTGCATACTTAAATCTTTTTCGTCTAGTAATATCATGGGGTAAATATAAAGGTCCATTTGATGGGTGTCGTTTGGCGTTGTATTTACAAAGTGCGGTCTCTGTAGTTTTTTAGGCGCTGGTAGATAAATTTGCCAAATCGCTTGTTTAGATAACCATTCCTTTGCTGTTTGTTCACTAACTCCCGCTGCTTGGCTTAGCTTTTTAATTGCAGTGATTCCCTTCCAATATCCTTTTGGCGAATAATAGATCTTGTTCATTTTTTATTCAGCCAATATTATGTGCAACAAAATACACAACGGTCATACCAAAGGCAATAAACAATATTTCTTGCATCTTTTGTTTTTCTGATGGTTGATAAAAGTCACTGAATTTTGGTGGGGCAATGTCTCGATTGGTTTGCCTGTTACTAGATAATATTCTTTTATTGCCTGATCAACATCTTTAAATGTGTAAGCTGCATGTCCCTGTTCTTTAAGTTTGTCATTAATAAAATCTAACTGCTTAATTCTCTGCTTTTCATAGTAATCTTGTGCTGCAGCTAGTTGCTCCATAGCTTTGTTATGTCTTTTTCTCTCGTCGCCATCCCGTAGTTTACTAAAATGCGTAATTACTTCCGCTAAAAGCAAGCGCATTAACCACTGCGCCACCTATCATCATCACGAGTGAAGCCATTTTTATAAATGTATTTTTTCAATTTTACATATTGATACTGTCTGGAATTATTCCTTGCTTAACTAGAAAATCTTTCGTAGCAAATGAAGCTGTAATAATAGCAATCAGTTTTGCTGAGTCTTCAAAGTCTAGTTTGCTAAGATCTGCTGGTTTTATTTTTAACAAGTTTTTACCAAGCATCGTGTATCCTACACTTAGACCTCCAATAACAGCAGAATGGTATACAAGGTTGGTAACAGTTTTTTCGGTGCTCATTTTTAAAAAATAAATAATTATAATTAATAAAAAACATGAACAGCGACGATCTACTAAACCTTCCTGAACTTATGATTACAAATGATCAAGTTGATGACCAAGCTATTATGCCCAAAAAGGAAAGGCTGTATTCTTTGGCAGCATGTGAAAAACAAAACAGTACCTTGAAATGAATTCAGCATAGAACAGATACAACAGATGTCGCCACAAGACATTGTAAAGTATCACAACAGGTATGAAGCGCAATTAGGGTCAAGAATGGTAAAAAGAGTTGGGCAAACAGTTCTTAGTTTGTACACTAAACTAGTTAGTAGATTGCTCCCATTGATTCTGAACAAGATTTTATGTATGATTAACGCAGGATCCAGTTTTAACAAAGTCATTAGAGTCTCTAGGATGTGATCTATATTACAGATTTGGAACATTGTTATCGCCAGTAATCATGGGATTAATTACTTTTAATCATATAGATTTTATTTCCCTTAAAAATGACCGAGCCAGAAAAACAGCAGAATCAGAATCAGAAAATACTGATGGAGAAAGTGACCAGTAAAAAGCCTCCTCATCCTGGGCGTGTTGCAGCAGGAAAAAAATTAGCAGAGTGGAACAAACAAAGAAAATTAATGTTCCGAGCACAGAATGTAACTCATAATGAAAACATAACACCGCCAACGCCAACAGTGTTGCCACAGCCAGTTGTTTCAATGCCAGCTGTAAATACACCAGAACAAGAACAAGTTGATTCAAGACCTACAACAACAGGGTTGCCTACAACACCAAAGTCGTCATGGAATATTGAATTTAAAACAGTTTTCATTTTTGGCGTCATTGCTGCTGGGGGTGGTTATTACGTTTATAAAATATATAAACAACGCCAGCAAAAACCAAAGCAGTCCAAAAAATCTCAGCCACTAAATACAGAAGCCGAACAAAACGGCATGCCAGAACCACCAGCAACAAAACATCATTTTGATCCATTTCAGATGCAATAATATTTCAAGAACTTAATAAATAATTATAAATTGACTTGAATAAGAACTTGGTTGTACTTAGAGAATGACTTAGGTGACTTGATTAAGAACTTGATTAAGAACTTGAGGTGACTTGATTAAGAACTTAAGGTGACTTGATTAAGAACTTGATTAAGAACTTGATTAAAAACTTGATTAAAAACTTGTTTAAAAACTTGAGGTAACTTGATTAAGAACTTGATTAAAAACTTGTTTAAAAACTTGAGGTAACTTGATTAAAGGGACTTGAGTAAGAACTTAAAGGGACTAAGACAACACAATGATAGTGCCACAGTAAGTCAGCGGGCTGAGCTTCTTGTTTACCAGCTGTGTGTCTCTGACAATGGTAATATGAGAAAGGCAAATGACGGGGTCCATATCCCTAATTGCAGGTGCTGACAGTAAGAACTTGTGAAGGGAGGAGATAAGAGCGGGCTCGCGGCGCGCACATGACCAGGAACTTACGCCCTGTCCACGTGTGAACGGCTATTTATAGTAACAGTCAGCAAGGCTATTTATAGTAACAGTCAGCAAGGCTAGTTTCGACGCAGCACACGCCTCCTACCTATTTCACAGTTTCACAAAGAGCAGTGCGAGGAGGTTGTGTTTGACTGTGCTCCTACTGACAACTGTGTTTGGCTGTGTTGTTATTTTAACAATGCTAACTGGTTTACCGAAGAACAGGGTCGTGCTATTCAAGATCACAAGTTTTACTACTGCGTGTTAGAGTATTTGTCAAAAAAGGAACTAGGCGAAGCCTGTTCTCTACCAGCAAAACCCAAAAGAAGCATTGCTTTTTTAGAAGGCGAAGAAAAGGAAAAAGACGAACCCACTGCTTTAGAAATGCACGTCTAAACTTATGGGTTTGTTAGTTCAAGAAAATGAAAACACTAAAAACAATATTGCTGAACAAGATGTGACCAATTTCAATATGTGTTTGACTATTGATGAGATGGTTCCCTATCTAAAAAATGGTGCTGCGTTGTTGAAAGTTGCTCAAAGCAAAACAATCCATCATGCGTTGATTGTTGGGCGCTGGCTTGAGACAGCTCAAGTCATGTTTAAAAAAACAAAATCGCTTCAAACATGGCGTTCATTTCTCAAGACGCAGGTAAACATGTCTGATTCGTATGCTAGAAAACTTATTCAGCTTTCGTGTGTTTTTATAACTATCCCAAATTTCACAAGCTGGGAATCAGTATTAATGAACTGTGTAGCAAACGCCACAGCATCATCAGGCTCATGCAAATGGATCGTGATTTTCGGAGTTCTGGCAAAAACTAGATAGGGTTAGGAAGACCTTAGTACATCTACCAGTATGGAGAGGAGTAGTGTGCAGCCAGCACTATCTCCATATAAATGCTCCAAATATACAATGACGGATGTACTACTACTGGCGATTAGAGCCGCCATAAAAGCTCGGCTACAGCAGTAACTGCTGTAACTCTGCCAAAGCCAGTTGCAAGCCTGGTTGAGAAAAGAGGAGCACAGCAGCGAACTAGGTCAAACGACCCTATGTGATCACTTGGCCTACAAAAGCACAGCAGTAAACTGGGTCAAACGACCCTATGTGATCGCTTGGCCTACAAAGCACAGCAGTAAACTAGGTCAAACGACCCTATGTGATCGCTTGGCCTACAAAGCACAGCAGTAAACTGGGTCAAACGACCCTATGTGATCGCTTGGCCTACAAAGCACAGCAGCAAACTAGGTCAAACGACCCTATGTGATCACTTGGCCTAGTTGCCAGCCCTAAGAGAGTAAACTAGGTCAAACGACCCTATGTGATCACTTGGCCTACAAAGCACAGCAGTAAACTAGGTCAAACGACCCTATGTGATCACTTGGCCTAGTTGCCAGCCCTAAGAGAGTAAACTAGTCAAACGACCCTATGTGATCACTTGGCCTACAAAGCAGAGCAGTAACTAGATGAAAGACAGAGACGCATTTGATGAATGTATGCGTGAAAATGATGTTATTGAAAACGATCAAGAAAAACAAAGGATTAAACAAAAACTGAAATCTGAAAAGTTTTGTAAATTAGTATTAAAAACAGACAATCCTACACAGTATGTTTGTTTGTAGATGAATGTTATGTCTTGTGACATGCTGCCGTATTTTTTTGGAGAACTTGTGATTATCATTTTTTAATTCATTGTTGAAGTCTTACTTGACAGAGAACGTATAAATACCAATTCAAGGGCAACCGCCCGAAACGGGTTGAGGGCGGTTGAGCTTGAATTGGTATTTATACCTTCTCTACCCTCAATAAAAAATATTCGTATTTGTATTCTCTCTCTCTCTCTCTCTCTCTCTCTTCTCTCTCTCTCTCTCTCCAGTCACTTCTCTCTCTCTCTCTTTGCATGTGATGAACAATTAGGAGAGCGAAAAAAATCCTTGCCCGCCCCCCCTCCCCGCCCCCCTCCCCATCATACGAGCGTTTCAGCCCTTAATCATACACTGTAGTGGGGCGAACTGTATCCAGGTCATGACTCCTACATGCATTTCTGCCCCCCCCCCCCCTCCCAAAAAAGAAAGAAAAAAAACAGTTGGCAGTAGAAGGGCATCTGGGAGTCATGACCTGGATGCGGCCCGGTCCCCTGAAGAGGTTCAGGACTGAAATGCCAGTTTGAGGGGCGGGTGGGGGGATGGGGATAGTTCTTCTCTGAAGACCTTCCGCTGTCAAGCTCTCTCCCTAGATGTTTTCTTACCACCTGTTTCGTTCGTCGTTTTCAGCCTTTTTGGTCATCTCCATCATATCGATAGAGTTCTCTTTGCAACCACGAAGCTGTGGGCTGCTCTGATCAAAAATCAACGCACACCTGCACTCCGAATGACCGATACTACCAACTGGTCAGGTAAGAGCAGAGGGAGGGGGGGGGGTGGAGGGGGAAAGGGGAGGGGTGTTTCAATGAAAGACATTTCTGGAATAATTGCTCTTGAACAGTTTGGAGGTCATTGTATGTGTAAGCAAATTTGGTCATTTTTTTAGCAACCGTCCCTTCTCCCGTCAGATCCAGAACAATGGCAAAACAATGTTCACCAAAAGACAAAAAAAAGGTGAGGAGAGGGTGGTCGGGTGACGGGAGGGAGGGTGGGGGTGGGGTGGGGCCGGGGAGAGTCGGTGTGGAAGGGAGGAGGTGATGTGTAAAGTAAGTGTGCGTGCGTAGTTGCGTGCGTGCGTGCGTGTGTGTGTGTGTGTGTGTGTGTGTGTGTGTTGTGTGTGTGTGTGTGTTGTGGAAGGAGGTGGTGGGTAAAGTCTGTGTGTGCATGTGTGTGTGTGTGTGTGTGTGTGTGTGTGTTTGTGTGGGTGTCTGTGTGTCTGTGTGTGTGGTGATTGTTGTGTGTGTGTGTGTGTGTGTGTGTGTGTAGAATGGGTGTGAAAGGGAGAAGTGATGAGTAAAGTGCGTGTGTGAGCGCGCGTGCACGTGAATGTGTGTGTGTGTGTGCGCGCGCGCGCGCGCGCGCGCGTACGTGCGTCGTGCGTGCGCACGCGCGCTATTTCAAGTTGAACTAAGCGCCTGCCCAAGTGCAAGAGGCAAAAAAAAAAAAAAACCTCGATGCCACACATTACCTGTATGATGTTTCTCTCATTTTGTATTTGTCACGTTCGTCGCAAAGTCTCTCAAAGATTCTCACTCGCCAGCAAAGACACCGAGGCACCTAACAAGTCCATACTGAAGGTTACTTTCCGCTCTTCTGCATTCAATCGCACGACAAACATGGACAATAAGGAAACGAAAACAGTCAAGAAGTTTTTTTGGGGTTTTTTTCACACAACCTAGCTATCCCAGCAAAAGAGAAAAAGAGATTACTGAACTGCACACCCCCCCCCCCCCACCCTCCCCCACGCTTACCGATCTAACCCACTACACTCGAGGAAGGAGGCGACTGGAGGAAAAGGAAGGGGGGGGGGGGGGGGGCGTGTCTCGAGAGTGAGGGAAGAACCGAAGAAAGAACCTGAATGAAGGACGATCAGGGAAGACTGAACCGACGTAAGAGATGGAAGGACCAACAAGCGGAAACAGAGGAAGAATAACTTCCATTTTGCTCTTCAGTAACGACCTTTTTCTTTTCTTTTCTTTTTTTTTTCTTTTTTTTTTTTTTTTTTGAAAGCAAATTTTGGAACTAACGCTTCAGTGTTGGAGGGGAGAGAGACAGACAGACAGACAGACAGACAGACAGAGAGAGAGAGAGAGAGAGAGAGAGACAGAGAGAGACAGAGAGAGAGACAGAGACAGTGAGAGAGAGACAGGAACAGAGAGAGAGAGAGAGAAAGAGAGAAAGACAATGAGAGAGAAAGAGAGCGAGACAGACAGACAGAGAGAGGGAGAGAGAGAGAAAGAAAAAGAGAGACAGAGACAGACAGACAGAGCGAAAGAACGAAGAAAATGGAAAGTAACGACAGACAGAAAAAAAAAAAAATGACAACATCAAAACTCATTCACACCTTTCTTCCTCTGCTTCAGGATCAGGATCAGGATTTAGGACGCTGTATGAAACAACTTAACCTATTCAGGCTTTTTGACGCCCTTTCTATTTTTGGTGTCTGTTGGGCCACTACACACTACTACTACTACTACTACTACTACTACTACTACTAACACCGTCGGATCGCAACATGCCCTAAGATACCCGTCCGAACACCCACCCTTCCAATATCGTCGTTAACAACAGTAATGTCGCTTTTTTTTTTCTCCTGTACAGGTAAAACTATATCACAAGCGTACTTCACATTTTCTGTGTAACCAGTATTCCTTTTTGTCTTTACTCTTTCTTCCGCGTCTATACTTCAGATGTTTTGAAAACATACTAACGTTTAACTTGGGAGGGTGGTGAGTGGGAGAGGTGGGGGGAGGAGGGGGAGGGGCAGGTAAGAGAAGAAAGCAGATGTATTTATAACACTCAAGATTCTTTAAGAACAACCTTGATAGGGTCGATCGACTTGAACTTACCTCAACAGCTGCTGGAAACGGCTACTCCTCTTCAGAGCTTCCCTGAACGACCAACTTTAGCTCAGGTCCGACCACAGGAGCCAAGCAACGTCCTCAGGATGCACAACTTCCTCAGGATGCACAACTTCCTCAGGATGCACAATTTCCTCAGGATGCACAACATCCTCAGGCGATGCGCAACTTCCTCACAATGCACAACTTCCACAGGATGCACAACTTCCACAAGATGCACAATTTCTCCAGGATCCACAACTTCCTCAGGATCCACAACTTCCTCAGGATGCACAACTTCCACTTCCCCAGGATGCACAACTTCCTCAGCATGCACAACTTCTACAGGATGCATCACTTCCCCAAGATGCATCACTTCTCAGGATGTACAACTTCCACAGGATGCACAACTTCCTCAGGATGCACAACGTCCCCAACCTTCTCAGGATGCACAACTTCCCCAGGATGCACAACTTCCTCAGGATGCACAACGTCCCCAACTTCCTCAGGATGCACAACTACCTCAGGATGCACAACTACCTCAGGATGCACAACTTCCTCAGGATCCACAACTTTCCCAACTTCCTCAGGATGCACAACTTTCCCAACTTCCTCAGGATGCACAACTTTCCCAACTTCCTCAGGATGCACAACTTCCTCAGGATGCACAACTTCCTCAGGATGCACAACTTCCTCAGGATGCACAACTTCCCCAACTTCCTCAGGATGCACAACTTCCCCAACTTCCTCAGGATGCACACTACCTCAGGATGCACAGCTTCCTCAGGATGCACAACTTCCTCAGGATGCACAACTTCCACAGAATGCACAACTTCCACAGGATGCACCACTTCCTCAGGATGCATAAGACCCGGCCCTCCTATAGGTCCTGTAGGTCGTAAGCATCTCTCTTTCCTAACTGAAGGGGAACACTTTCTTTGAAACGGGCCACCTTCCCTGCCCTCCCTGTCCACGGCATCGTAAGTCGCGTGTCTGTAGTTCAGCCAGTGAAGGCTTCACAGAACAAAGAACTTTATAGGAGTTGAACAACGAAAACGCCGACCTACCGGCACAGCTGACTTCTTCTCTGCGCTGTGTACGCGAAAGTTTAGATCCTTTGTGTACCTTCCCTCCCTCCCCCCCCCCTTCCCTCCCCTGTCCTCTTCCCTCCTTTTTGCCATCCCTCCACCCCCACCCCCACCCCCACCCCTTGACTGGCCAAAGAAAAGGCACTCACGCGGGCTGGGTCTTGAGTTTCACGTGGAGAGCGCACAAGACATTTTTTGCAAAGACACGTGCTTCACGTGCAACATGGCTGCCCTGTGAGCCACAACCTCGACCACCTCGACATTGGCAAAACACACACACACACACACACACATACGTATAGCGGTGGCACAGACAAGGTGGCTACGCCTGACCAACGCGTTGCACAGGACCGATACATGCAGAGACGAGTCCACCTTCTCGGTCCAATCGTAGGCATTTCTGTCTGTTTACAATTCGCCGTTTTTAGCTTTGTTTGTTTGTTTGTTGTTTTGTTACTGTTGTTGTTTTCAGTCATTTGTTTATCATGCAATGCATCTTCTAGTTTGTTCATATCCTAACCCATAACATTTTTTTCTTTTTTTTTGAACAAGCAGTTGATGTATCGATCACAGCAGTCGAGAAGTTTTTAGTCAAGTTCACACTCAAAAACCAGTAATCTTGCCTGCCAATAGAAGTTGATATAGTATGAAGTGGTGTAACATCGGGCATACACTCGCATGGCCTTGGTATGAGCTTGTGTCACATTTGTAGGGGGTTGAGTAGCTGTGGTACGAAGTTTTTGTGGCACTTGTGTAAAGTTGTGTGGCACTGGTATAAAGTTGTGTGACATTGGTACAAAACTACACAGCGCTGGTATAAAGTTGTATGGTTTGGTATGAAGCTTTGAGATGAACATACGTTGGCCGAGGAGGGTGAGGGGGTGGGGGGGGGAGGGGACTGGTATGACGTTGTGTAGTATTGGTATAGTGTAGTATAAGCTGAGTTGTGCAACTTTGTTCTAAACAAATCTTAAATAAATGTTAGCGAACCGCCAAGAGAAACGTGGACAAACGAGTCACAAGACAAAACACGACGCGTTTTGACCTCTTAGGTCTTCTTCAGCTCAGGCAAGACACAAACAGATAGGACAACGAAAATGAACGAGTTTTGTCACTTTGCTCTGATCTCTTCAGCGCAAGGTTGGCGTTGAATGAAAACGAGGCTGTTAGAAGGGAGACAATGTGTGAGGCAAGCTAGCGATGAAGATCATTATATTACTGACAGGG
>JAMYXO010003430.1:0-20210 GCA_033310375.1 Conus canariensis | reverse complement strand
TTTTTTTGGGTTTTTTGGGGGGTGGGGGTTTGGGGGTTTTTTTTTTTTGGGGGGGGGGAGGTTTGAATATTGATTTTAAGGGTTTTTTATTTGGTTTTAAAATTTTTTTTGGGGTTTTGGGGGAAATTAGAAATTTTGGGTTTTTTTTTTGAAAGGGTTTTGGAAAAAATTTAAAAAAAAATTTAAAATGTTTAAATTTGTTTATTTTTTATATTAAAAAAAATTGAAAAAAGTTTTGTAAAGATTTTTTTTTTTTAAAAAAAGTTGTGCAAAACTTCCATGTGATATTTCTAACAAGGCAGATTAAAAAAACACTACATTAAAACGGCAAACAAGGCAGATTAAAACATACACTAAATGAAAAATCAGGATGACAACTGGAAATGCTGGTCAGTAAATGTCTGTGTTGCAGGTGTGCCCCAACCAGCGCGTTAGCACAACAAAAGCAAAAACCAGCCATTCCCTTCATGTCCTCACGGGTAGATTGATGTACACGGGTTTCAGAGATGCCGGTGCTTTGGTATTTTCGCTAAGCTCAGGACCGCCGGGTGCTTTGCGTATATTCCTTGGCCTAAACCCAGACCACCGCCGCGCATTGGAAAAGCCCAAGTGTGCACTCTCAGAAAAGTTTTTCACGTTGGGGCTCACATTCACAAAACAAGCGGGCCTAAAAAAAAAATTTTTAAAGAAAAATAAACAACCAAAGGGATCAACTGAGCCATTCATTGAGTCTAGTATCAACTGCTCGTAAAGCTTTTTTTTTTGAAAAAGGGTTATTTTTTTAAAAAAATGAAAATTTTTAAGCCCCCGCAACACCGTGCTAGCCTTATTTTGGTTTTTTTAACCTCCACAGTACATATTTGACCAAATAACAAAACTCACAGAATTATTAGCGACAGTAAATTGCACAACAAAAATGATCGATTCCAAACCCAAATTTTGTATTTATTCACAAAAAAAATTTTGTCCTTCTCTCATGTAAAATTAAACTGTTAAAACAAAAAAAAAACAAAACAAAACAAAAAGACAAACGTTTACCCTTTACTGCATATCGACAACCTTAATCACAGATTTTAAAAAATTAATAAAAAAATCCATATTCAAAAAAATTCAAAAGGGGTTGAAAACAAAGAGCAAATCCATGTTCAAAAAACTCATACTTCTACCCTCATCAGAAAACCAAGCACTGATTTAAATTCAAATTACTAGTATTTCTTTTCAAGCAATAATGTTGCAAATTAGCTGCATTGAAAAGAAAACCTTCTTTTTGACATTGTCAACACTGAAAATTTTTCTTTTTAAAAATTTCCGTTAAAGGGAATCCAAAAACAGATATGCCCTAAAAAATTCCTTTAGACACAAAAATTTTAAAAAAAAAAAAGTTGGTTGAAGAACCCCAAAGGGATAGTTTTCCAATCTCCAAAAAACCACCTATCATCATCCTTTTTTAAAAAAATGAGCAAAGATAGAGTATGGAATCCTGTTCTAATAATAAAAAGAGGTATTCAAGGTAAAACGTTCCCCTTACCTTGGCATCCCCCCCGCAAGGCCCGGGGTTGTTAGTTTAAAAATTCCCGTAGGGTACTAAGCGGCCCCCAGGGGAAAACCCCCGTGGGGTTTGAATGAGGAGTAGACAATGATGCCTTTGTAATTGATCTTGTGGAAACCCTTTTTTTCACATCAAAAAACCAGAACAGACTGGTTCTACCCCCTCTACCACGGGGAACGGGGGGCAAAAATTTTTTAACAATAATGAATCTTTTTTGTTTCATTTTTTGGCTTTTCTATGAAAATTTTTTACAAAATTTTTCTTAAATTTTTTCATTTAATGAACTAAAAAAAAAACAAAAAAAAAAAGTCTAAAAAAATTAAACAAAAAACTCTATAAAGGTAAAAAATTTAAATAGGGGGGAAAAAAGTGCGCAACAATTTATAAAAAATAATAAAGTGAACAATTAATAGGGGGAAAACAATGCAGGCAAAAAATTTCCCATCAAAGAAACCAAAAATTTAAATTTTAAATAAAATTAATAATAAAAAAATTTTCATAATGCTTTTTTTTTAAAAACAGTCTGCCCCCCCCATAAGGAAAAAAAATCAGAAAGTTTGGGCCTTTTAAATTTATATATGTATATTTTTAATTTATCATACATATTCAAAGTCGTAGGGCAGGCCTGTTTTCTTAAGGTAAGATTACTTAGTTTTTGGGAAAAAAGGAGAAAGGGAAAGAAAGACCCAAAGAACCCCTTTGCACAAATCAACATAAAATTAAAAGGGGGGAACAAACAAAACACAAAAATTTGTGCCATTAACCATTAAAGGAAAAAAAACTTTTACAAAGTTCTCCCCTTATTCCCATTCAAAAAAGGGATCCAACCACCAACCATTGTAACCTATTTAAACCGCTTTGTTTTTTTTTTTTTTTGGATCAAACCGGATTTTTAAAGTAACACGGAAATTTTCCCCCCCCAAAAAATTGAAAACAAATTTTCAAAAATAAACCCAAATCATTGTGCTACACACACCATCAGCAAACAAAAATGCAACCATGTAACTGGACTTTGATTTTTCTTTTAAAAACAAAAAGTTTAAAGTTTTTACTGGCCCCCCCCCCCCCCCCCCCCCCGAAAAAAAAAAAAAATTGAAAACAACAATTTTTTTTTTCTGGTACGCGGGGGGATACCCTGCAGAAAAACCCCGTATAACAGGCAAGGATTAATTCCTCACCCACGAAGGGAGTGGGTTTTTTTTGTGGGAAGTTTTTTTTAATTTTCCGCCTTAAGCCTGCCTACCCAATTTGGGGGGAAAGGGCTTTTTGGTGGAACGGTCATCCATCCAAACGGCCAAATGGGCCTTTTTTTTCCGAAAGCGGGGTGGGTTTTAGGTTTTGCAAGTTTATGCGTGAAATTTACACACGGAACCTCGGTTTTAAAGTCTCTTTTAAAAAAGGCGTAGGGAAAAGGGGTCCCGAACCAAAATTAACTCGAGAAAAAATCCCCCTTTTCCAAAAGGGCCCGACGGGATTTTAACCCCAACCCCCGGTCACCAAGATTACAATTTTTCCGGGGTTACCCCTGAGCTATTCCGGCCCCCTAGACACTTTGCACACACACCACAACAAACTTTTATACACAAAACACATTTTAAATACAACAAAACCCGCATGTTGCACCCGTCCCAAACTGCAGTGAATTTTGTGCGCCCTTCCCCAACGTGACCACGGCCCTGTCTTGTGATGCGCTCCGACCCCCCGGTCCCCAAGGTCAATACCCATTTACACCCAAAGCTGACTTTTTCGGTTCCCAAAACACATTCTCGCAACGGGGGAGCGAAATGCAAGCAAGTGGGACATTATGTGATATGACTGAGTTAAGTTGTTTCCCTTTAACGGTGGGGGCCTTAAGGGTGATAATTAATAATTGCTTGTTCCCCCTTAAATATCTTTTTTTACTTCTTTGCAGTTATTTGAAAAAAAGGGTTTAATTTTGAAATACCAATTAAAACTGTATTTGCACCAAAAAATTAGAAGATATAAATGTTTTCTAACATTATACTACCCAACTTTTTTTCATCTTCACATGTTTATTTTTAAAAAAAACATTCAAACATACCCCTATCCATTTCTCAGAACTACGTCTTCGTTACATAAAATTTGGTTTAACATTACGTTTTCCCCCCAGTTCTTCTAAGAAAGAAACTCAGACAATGTACTGCCCAAACATTCAAATCACCTCCACTCGTTTCATCTTTAGTCTCCTTACTTTACTTCAAGATGAACTTTGACCTTCATTGGTTTCAGGGTCATATCAATCTATCTATACACCGAGCGTAGAATGTCATAATTCAGTTTTTCAAAGAGGAGTTCAAGTCATTTGCTTGGCATGTCTGACTGTACTCATGTGTATACTGTGACCCAATGGAAATGAAAATAGGTTTCATCCACATTTACCAAGAGTTTCGAACTACCATACTGTGACCCAATGGAAATAAAATAGGTTTCATCCACATTTACCAGGAGTTTTCAAACTACATTTACAATTTAAACCACATTACAAATATATGACAAGAATTTCAAACCACATTCCCAATTTAACAACATTTCAAACATTCATGACTCAGCAAGAGTTTCGCAACACGTGTACACAGTTTAACAAGCTTTAAAACCAAATTACAAGGTAACAAGAATTTCAAACTGTGTTCACAATTCAACGAAAGGTTTCTGCAAACCTTGTGGAGTTCATTTTGGTCTCAGCCACTGAGCGGTTTTTGTCTCCCAGGTCCATGACCTCCTTCACCTCCTCAACCGTTTCTATGGGCATCTCGGTGATGTCTGGTATCCTGACCATGTTGCCCACAGCGTGGATCTCCAGGGTTTTTGGCCGTGCTGGTCAGCAGGTCTTGCACCGTTTCATTGTAAATCTCCACCATGGACACCTAGAGACAATTCTTTTTGGTTCGGTAACAAAGAATTGTGATTCTGAACACAAATACACATATGAGTACTGAATACATTTTGTGTTATTAGTAATACGCATCTCATATAACGTGCTTGATTTTTTAAAATGCATAGCATTCAAATGTATAATATAAAGCTTGATGAAAAAAAATGCACACATTCAAGTGTATATTTAAAAAAAGCAGTTTATAAAAGGTGTTGCCATCACTTAATTTGTGTGTTTGGGGATGAGGTGTGCAACAACTCTGTCAGGAATGGCATGATGGTGGCACAGCCTTTGAACATGGATCTGTTTACAGCTGGGGTGGTGTGTTTTCAAGTGAGGGCACAAATCTCATAATCACCCTGTCTTGTGCTTGACCTTACTTTTCAGGATCTGTTTACAGCCAGGGTGGTGTGTTTTCAAGTGAGGGCACAAATCTGACAATCACCCTCCTCTTATGCTTGACCTTACTTTTCAGGAGCCCAGGGGTCAAACCTCCTGCACAATCCACATCCAGATTAAAACACAGAACAGTAACAAATGCTAATGTGTACAGAGTGCAAGAGCAGATGGAAAAAAAGAAAAGAAAACACGAGAGGCAGGAAAGACTCCTGCTCTTTTCCTTGCCTCATGCGACTGTGTTAAACACTATTCTTTCTGGCAGAATGTGTCCCCAGTGTCACCACTGGAACCATCTGCGTCTTTCACTCCCGTGTCAAAGGCATGTCAGCGTATATGGACTAGTCCGCACACACTGACACATCCTTGATGAAACTGAAACTAAAACTCAAAGGCATCAATCAGGTGATGGCAAACATTAAAAGAAAGAAGAAAACAGGCATGTTTGACCACACACACACACACACAAAAAAAAACTGTCCACTGACCTTCAGGGTGTAACTCTTGGTCTCTGTCCTCTCTCCACACACCTTTAACAGTTCAGTGACTGCCCTGCAACATACAGGCACAGCAACCGCTGAATGATGACCTCCCGCCCTTCTCACAAACAGGATATGATATCACATGGGAGTAATCATTATCTGGGAAGTGCATGTATTATAGATTTCTGTTGTTCTAGTGTCCAGATCATTAAGGACATAGTGAAACTGGGTGATTTTACTGTACCAACCAACACAGGCAGGAAGCTGTTGTGATGAGAAACCGGGACTGAACTCAAATTTCATCTGTCTCTGCATCACTCAGTTCTATTCATATAAAACAAAACAAAAAGTGTAATTTGTCTGCTCGGATGAAAGTGACACTTAGAACACCGAGCTTTTAGGTTAATATTACTGTAAAATTGGAGCAGAACTGATGTACATACACAGAGCTCATACACACAGGGAGCTCACTCACTCACTCCACACACACACACACACATACACACAGAGAAGTAAACTCAAGATGTGTTCAAATCAATTATGAACCTGTGCAAAACGTTGAAATCCTGACCTGAAATTCCACAAAGAATTTCAGCACTTTTTTACCTAACATTTCGCTGCAAACAGTGTTTTACAACAACAAAAATGACATCATGATGTTAGTTGCATAGAATTCAATATTTCTGAACTCTTAAGCAATGATTAAGAAATGATGTAAATTATATAAAACAAGGAAAAAGTCTTGACCTGATGTTGATGCCTGGGTTGCTCTCAGGACCCATCATGGTGAATGTTTTGCCAGAGCCCGTCTGACCGTACGCCATCAAACAGACGTTGTAACCATCCACACATGATGTGATGATAGGGTTTGTGTCATGGAATACCTTCAACGGGAAAGAAAAAATTGGTCTGAGTTAACACTAAATTCTGGTCAGCAAAACAAAAAAAAAAATGAATAGTAAAAGATCTGTGTGGATGAGACTTTTTGAAACTGAAAGTAAAGGGAATCAAGCCAGAAAGCTTTGTGGAGCACCTAGATGACTGGTTACTGGTCACACGACAATACTCCATGGATAATTTAAAAATTTAGAAATAGCCTCTGAATGCACCATCTTAACAGATAGTTTTCATTGTTGTATTACATCCCTTCAATGAATAACACACAATCAAAAAAGACTTTGCAACTGCCACAGAAGCAAGTCATGTAAAACGCCTAGTAACAGGTGTCTTTGTTCATGCTCTTATGATATTCCCTACTTGTGTTCATTTCTTTGATGTTCTGTGTTATTCAAATTGATAAAGAAGTCATCCGTGAAGTGACGCCATGGGAAATGTGCTTGTTTCAGTTCTACATTTTGGCTGTGGCCAAAACTTTGAAGCCCACAATAAACTGTTTCAGCAGGAGGTGTAAACTGCATCCTGATCCCAGCGTATGAATCTTCACCCTCCTGAATGGTGGTCAAATCATCTGAATACAGATTATGCTGATGTGCACAGCAAAGTAATCAAAAACAGATATATATATATATATAAATCTCACTGTAATAAACGCAATCATTTATCTCTCTGGTTTGTAAAAGTACTTATACTGGACCAACACCTGTGTGTTAAGCTTAGAAGCATTAGCCGCATTAAGTAAATACCAAACCTTACAAATCTGCGGTACAATCTCAAGGCAAATCCTGACATAATGCTAACAATTCAGTAAAGAAACTGTGAGGCAAATCCTGACAATGGCTGCCTCACCTCCTCCTGGGTAGCTTCTGTTGTGTAGACTTTGTCAAAGCTGAAAGTCTTCTTGCTGCCATCGGTGTTTGTCACCATGATGTCTTGCTCCGATGGGAACTTCAGACAATTCCCACAGCGCGTGTCTTTGCGGGGTCGGCAGAAGACACGGATGTTACCTCGAAGTTCTTGAAGCTGGAACAGGCAAGGTGGGTTCTACTTTACACCTTGTCGACAGATTTCCTTTCTGTTCTACAGTTCTCCATCTTGTTCACGAGACAAGTGCATGAAGCAAACTCACATGAAATTGGTAAGTCTGTGTATGATCAATGCACTACATGCACAGGACATAAAAGGATTCATTAACTGGTAACAAAAGTACCAATGGTTCACTTTCCTTTACAATACTTGAAATGTGCAACAGCTCTACAGTTAAACTTTCCAAAGACAAGAGATACATACCTGGTTGTACAGCAGCCGTCGTTGGAGAGCCTCTTTCTGATACAAAGCACGTATTTCTTCCAGTTCCTGCTGGGATCCAGACTCGCAACTCCTGATGTCCTTCACTGCACCGGCCGTCTGCAACCACCAGTCAGCTGGCATTCAGATTATTTGGAATATTTACTGGTGATGAATGAAATGGGCTTTTTCTCTCCTTGTAGTTGCTGTTCTTGTCTGCTTAGGGACATTCTCTTTACACTTTGTAACAATGTTTTTCAAACTGTGTTAGCCTGTCAGAGAACAAGGCTTTTAAACTTAGCATTAACAATTCTTGTGATACATTTTTCTCATTTTTAATGATTCTTGTTCATAAACAACACAAGCTTATGTACAAGAATATATAAAATCAAACAGAGTACAGGGCTTTTTCTTAAAAGGAAGTTTTTGAACAACAACCAAATTAAGCTGGCGATACACCTTTATTTTTTTCTTTAAATACTGTCCATTGTGTATCTTTTCATAATCATAATACCCATTGATATCTCACCATAGCTTACAAAATGTCACCAGTTTTAAGGACAATAATCTTAGGTGGAGATGTATTTGTATTCTTGTTTCTTGTCTGTGAGTCTTGAATACTGCACTTTCAGTACACATTGTAAATCTATCTTCACTGTACTTCCTGGGTAACCTGTGACCATACACACACACACACACACACACACACAAAAGCCTAAATCTCCGGGACCATTAGATTCATTCTCATGAAATTTATGCGTCTTTCTACAACATGATTTTCCTTCTCACAGTGCATACTCTGATGCACATGAATCTGCAAAAAAAAAAAGAAAGGAAACAATTCATGATGTAAAAAGTTGAAAACAGCTGACCTCAGCAATGAGTTGTTTCATGACGTCAAACTGAGAGGTGATGGTCATGCGGAGATGGGCGTGAGACTTGTGCAGGCTTTGGGCCGAGGTGGTCAGAGCCTCCAGTTGTTCTGGATCAAACATCTCAGCAGCAGTGGGAGGTTTCTTGCTTACCTGGTCATATACATATATATATGTATATGGATAGATAGATATAATACATAGATATAATACAGAGACACACACACACAAACACAGAGAGAGAGAGAGAGAGAGAGAGAGAGAGAGAGAGAAAACATAATTTTCATAATTTCTTTAAAAAAAAATGTTTTCATTGGAGTCTTAAAACCCCACCATCATGTACTCCACAATGTTTCTTCCTTTCCCAGTATTCCATCTGCACAAGTACCACAGCTGCTCACCTTTTCCACGATCCATCCATAAAGAAAGGTTACCTGTGTAACTATATGAAGCTAGTGTGAACAAAGGAAAGAATATTAGATCCTGAGATCTCCTTGCTGCCCTCCTCTAATGCACAAACATTCTTCCTCTTCTTAACCCTTCCCCTCCCCTCTCAAACAGCCGTCCCATAGCCACCACACAGAAAAAAGTGTATGTGCATCATAACAAAAGAAAGTCTCATGAAATGTGACAGTCAAAATAAAACAAACTCAATCCTCAACCACAAAAGACATCACCTCTAGTGATCATAATTAAAGCCACAAAGACAATTGATTTCTAATTTCATAAACTCATCTATTTCATTGCATGACTGATATTCATTTGTCTGCTTTTAGACAATGCAAGCGGCATGTTCAATCACTTGAAACCAGTGAAAAAGCAAAAATCTTCTCAGATAAGTACTTGGAAAAGAGTGTCAGCATTGTTTCTGCTGAAGTGTGATCTTATGATTGTTCATTTTTGGTTAACCCGTTCGCTGCTTGAAAATGTTACAAACAAAGGCTTTCCCAGTGCCAGGGAAATCTAATGATTTGGGTGTAATAATTAACAAAAAATTCTAGCTCAGAAACTACAAAAGATATAACAATGAAATATATATGATTTTTGAAGGAAATTGAATGAAGATTTTGAATCTGGGCTTCTTTTGTTTTAATTTTGATAATAAAAAAATATTTAGGCATTTAGATTTGGATAGATTTTTTTGCACGATCAAAAACATATGTATTTACCACTACAGCTTCACATCCAAAAAAGAACACGAAACAAAAAAGTTGAAAATAAAGTTTGTATTGTCACACTACACATGTAAATGAAAGTAAAACAGTTTAGAAGTCTGTCAAGACACTCGCACTCTATGCAGACAGGTCAGTCCACGACCACGCCCCCCTCCCCCACCATGCCCCTTGCTGCACTTCAACCCTCTCTTTCACTCCTCCTCTTCTCTTCTGCCCCATGTCACGCCGCGAGCAGGCCACGCTCCCCTCTCGCGCTGACTATCACATCACTGGCTACTGGCACGCAGTGCAGAGTACACACAAGGCGAGCTCGTTCGACGCTGGCAAACCAGTCAGCTGAACACACACTGAGGTCACACAGCCCAACTCAGTAACTGACGAATACGGTCAGCAATTCCATCACAATCATCATCTCACCTTCATGCTCGAGTAAGCTGTTAAATAAAAGATTATTGTCTTTGTCAAAAATGATTAGCAGAGCCTGCTCAGCTGTGTAAATACGTTGATTTGGTCGCTACCCTTGTCGAAGGTTGTGCCGCCATCTTTGCAAGCGAGACGAAGTGCTGGCTGGTCATCCAGTCAGTGATGAGAATAAATGGGCTTTCCCCTCACGTGTGGTCATTTGCATATCATTTTAATACTACAGACATATAAGGCTTACTACGCACACTCTATTTAAGTCCGTTAATAGAAATAGTAACGAATGAAAATTCAAGAAAAATGCATGACGTCAGTGGACGGCCCATAGGCACTGGGAAAGCATTTTTACTTTGGCGTCAGCTGACGGCTTATAGGCACTCTTCGGGTTAAAAAGACATTCAGTGACTAATGTTTATTAAAAACAAGGGAGGTCATTCTCCTTCTGCAGCCGCAGTTCAAGACAGTTTGTATCTCAGTCAGTTTTTGAAAGATGCTGGTAACGGACATCAAGAGGATCTGGCTTTGATATTTGAAGACAACCAAGATACCATCTTGCAAATAATCCAGTGAACCATCAAAGATAAAAATGTATTCATGTCCGATATTACTTCACACATTCTGAGTTAAACAGAGGCAGACTTGTGCTCTAGTACTGGAGAAATGCTGGCAGATTTGATGACAAAGCCTGCTACAAAACCTCAGCTGAACAGTTTCAAAACACTGCTTTTTGGAGAATAGTTACTCATGTGAGATAAATAATACAGGATGCCAGTATTAATTAGATTATATGTTATAGAATGTCAGTATCAGTTCCATTAAAACTGCTAAGTGGTTGTTAAATTCATTAATGAAAATCTTTTCCATCAAGTGGGGATGTTGAAGTGTGATCTTACAATTGTTCATTTTTGGAGAAAAGACATTCAGGGACTAATGTTTATTAAAAACAAGGTAGATCATTCTTCTTCATTCTGTCAAGAGCCTTGGAAGATGGTATGATGATACGCTGAAAGACACACAAAGAGCAAAAGAAACCAAGCAGATGGCGGAGGAAGGCTTGGAGACCATTGACCAGTGTGGGCTCCCTGGCAAATACAAGGTCTGGTGTCTGCAGTTCATGCTGATACCAAAGCTGCTATGGCCTCTGATGATATACGACATCTGCACCAGCATAGTGGAGGCAATGGAAGCCAAAATCAACAAGTTCACAAGGAAATGGCTTGGTGTCCCACCCTGTCTGACTGACAAAGCGCTGTACTGTCGCCAAGCAAAGCTGAAACTACCCCTGAAATCCATCCTGGAGGAATACAAAGCAGGGAAGATCAGACTTCAAAGCATGCTGGAGGACTCAGGAGACAAGGTGGTAGAAGCAATTAAGCCCCAGCTGAAGACAGGCAGAAAATGGAAAGTTCAAGAGGCGATGGATTCTGCAAAAGAAAGTCTCAAGATCAGAGAAATAACAGGACACACACAGACCAACAGACAGGGACTGGGGGTGACCAAAACTGAATGGTGGTCAAAGGCCAAAGGAAAAGCCAAAAGAGACATGATGATTCAGGAGATGAAAAAAGAAGAAGACCAAAAAAGACTCCAAAAAGCAGTCCAGCAGAGCCAGCAAGGGCAATGGACAACGTGGGAGAATGCACTCCAAAGAAGTCTCACTTGGAATGACATTTGGCACATGGCCCCTCTCAGGATCAGCTTCATTCTCAGATCTGCATATGACCTTCTGCCCTCAAATGCAAACCTGGTGAAGTGGGGAAAACAGACGATCCTGCATGCCCCCTCTGCCATGAAAAACAAACAGTGGAGCATGTCCTAAGCTCATGTAAAGTAGCCCTGGCTCAAGGAAGGTACACATGGAGGCACAACCAAGTGCTCAAAGAAATTGTACAAGTAGTCTGGGCTAGTACCAACACCACAAAAGGGAAAATCAGGACTCCAAAAGCACCCGCAACATTCTTCACGGCAGGAGGCAGCAAATCATGGCCAAGAACAACAGTGCCACTCGAAACATGCAGGCAGAGTCTGCTGGACGGGGCAGATGACTGGGAGTGCACTGCAGACCTCCCAGAATGGAAGAGTCACCCAGAGATCATCAGCAAGAGTGGCATGAGACCAGACATAGTAGTCCACTCTAAGTCAACCAAGCAGCTGATCATGATCGAGCTCACGGTGCCATATGAGAACAGAATGGAGGCAGCTCAAATCTACAAGACTGAAAAGTATGCTGATCTGGCAAACAGCCTGAGGAGAGAAGGCTATCAGGTCAAAGTCCTCACTGCAGAAATCGGAGCTAGGGGGTTTGTAGGAACGTCTGCATACAGCCTCATGAAACAGCTCTCAGTTGCAGGGAAGGAAAAAACCAGAGCCCTGAAAGCAATGGCAGAAGCGGCAGAGAGGTGTTCAAGCTGGATCTGGTCAAGGAGGAACAAAAGTGAACTTCATAAGGCTTAATTTCCCTACAAATATCAGGTGTCCCTGTGGCTCAGTGGTTAAAGCGCGAGTCATTAAGTGGAAAATGAGCATGTCCAGAGGGTCATGGGTTCGAATCCCAGCCATGGCTCGTCCCAAGATGGGAAAAAAAGGGGCAGCAGAGGGACATCCGGAGTCATGAACCGGGTGTGGCCCAACCCCCCTAGAGTGTCAGGAGATAAGGGCCGAAACACTTGCTTGAAGGGGGCTTCTCTTCTGAGGACTCTCTGCTGCCACGCTCTCCACGAGTTTCTTTCTACTATTAAAAACAAGGTAGATCATTCTTCTTCATTCTGCCCTGCAATGGTTCAGTATCAGCTTTGGTCGGTGAGAAAGCTTTGTTGTTTTTATTATTTTTTTCCTCCATCATGTCAAGCCACAACAGTTTCTCTCTCTCTCTCTCTCTCTCTCTCTGTCTAAAAAATAGAGCCATGATAAAGGCTCACTCAAAAAAAAGAAAATGTTAAAATTAAAGAAAGAAAATCTCACTGGGGTCTTTGGTCGTTGAGCAGTTTTGGGTCTTGACGTTTGCATGGCCTCTACTTGTGTCTTGGCGATACCTGCCTCTGCTAACAGCTTGCTGTAGTTCTCTTGTAGCTCTGACAACTGTCACACACACACACACACACACACACACACACACACACACACACACACACACACACACTCACACACACACACACACACACACGGCACTAATGAAGGTCATTTCAGATCAATTAGGAGTAACAGCTTCTAGGGAAGAAAAAAGTAGAACAGGTGTTGAAACTTGACAGCAACGCCAAAAAAGCACCTATGGTATCAGTACATAGGTGATGACTGGGAATGGCAGAAGGATGGGTTACAATTCCATTTAACATCCATAGAAAAAACAACAACAGAAAACAAAGATAAAGTGTGTTTGAGATATACATGGGAAGGGAAGAGGTTGGGGGGGGGGGGGGGGAGGAGGTGCGATTTAACAATCCATTTTCTTTATAATCTTCAATTGATGAAGTCAAGGACATTGTTGAACACATGCAAACACAAACATTAAATAATCTACTTGGCCCTTTTCAGGCATGGAGGATAAAAAAAATTTACCTGTTTTTCTGCTGTCATTCGTTGTCTTTTTTCATCCTTCAGCTGCATCTCCTGCAATCAAAGAGACAAGGCATGTGATGTTTGCTGATTGATGCAGACTTACAATCTCACAGTTAAACATCCTCGACAATCAAGAACTTGTTTTAGTCATATAGCCAAGCCATGTGATGTTTGCTGATCCATACAGACTTACAATCTCACAGTTAAACATCCTGGACAATCAAGAACTTGTTTTAGTCATACAGCTCATTTAGCATGTGCATAATGGTAGTACTTTTCTCCCATATCGTAACGCACAGCTTCTGAGTCCCAGCAGATTTCTCTCTGGGAATGTCATGAGGTTGTTCCCAGGAAACATGTTTCATTATAGTATGACATCACTCATGACCAAAAAAGAAATCTGCTGGGGTTAAATTCACATACTGCTAAAAAGGAAAAATAATCAAAATGAGATTTTGCATGCACAAGATAGAAAGAGTAGTCTCTCATTAAGTCAAAGCATTTGAATTGGCTCACCAAGACAACACACTTGTTACCTTCCACAGGTGCAGCTACCAGAAAAGAACTTTGTGTCCAGAATTTTTTTGTTTGTTTTAAACGTTCATCATATTTGGTACAATTTCACAAAATGCATGTACAGAATACACTGAAATTGTATGTACAAACAGGTCTACCACCCAATACGCAACCACCCACACATGGGGGCACCCTATCTCAATACCAGCACTCCGGCAAAGGCCAGCTCTCTGTCTGGGCATGTTCTCCTACGTGTTTCTGTTTCTCGAA
The DNA here is from genome assembly GCA_033310375.1 of Conus canariensis. Classification (NCBI taxonomy): domain Eukaryota; kingdom Metazoa; phylum Mollusca; class Gastropoda; order Neogastropoda; family Conidae; genus Conus; species Conus canariensis. The sequence continues at coordinate 5,898 of JAMYXO010003430.1, read as the reverse complement.
GCACTGTTGCATCAGTTTGTTTCACCAATGAGGGATTTTTTTTTCTTCTTTTTTTTTTTTCGTGTACGCAGGCTGACACTCCTGCGGACACTCCCAGTATAGGCAGTCAAGTATTAATCCCATCTACCCACCAAAGGGAGTGGAGTTTTGTGAGTATGACCGTTTTTTATCCCGCCATTAAGGCAGCCATACTCCAACTTTGGGGAAGGTGCATGCTATGTGTAACATGTCATCCATACGAACAGCAAAACTGGCCTTCTCTTCCAAAAGTTGGTTATGGGATTTTACGTGTGTGCAAGATGTTATGCGTGCGTTCACACACGGAACCTCGGTTTATAGTCTCATTCCAAGGACTCTATGGGAAATGGGAGTCAGAACCAATGTTAACTCTGAGGGAAAAATCCCCCTGTACCGAAACGACCCAGCAGAGATTCGAACCTGCAACCCCAAGATTACGAGTCCGGTGCTCTACCACTAGGCTATTCCAGCCCCCAATGAAGGATTTGATTCAGCGTGTGTTTTCTTCAGTTTCAAACATGCCTCACATTTTCGTCTGGATTCAAACACACAGGTGACAAAAGAAACAGACAGGATGGAGAACAAGGGATCTACAAAAGATTGGTAGCAGGGATGGAAGAGATACGAAAAACCAAGATCTCAAACACCGAAAAAGTACAGCCAATCCTCTCAATGAAGACTTTCGCAACTAACGCTCATCTTCTTTGGATACCTGGTTTGTTTTTTTGTTTGAGATATTTTTCTGTTTGTCAACACGTCATACATTTAGCTCACAGTTTGAAACTCACTCCCATCTAAGAACCTAAAGTCCTTATTGAGAAGTTGCTCTGAAAGTTGAAGAGAGTCAGTTAACATACCAGAGTCTTGACTTTTTCTTGTAACGAGTCCAACAGTGTCTCTCCATCAGACATTGACTTGGTAGACTTCGGAGGAACCAACCATTCTGGACAAAAATCATGGAGTCAAACAATGTTAAAACCAGAGCTGAAAGAAGAATTTTACAACCATCCTTCGAAAAAAAAAAAAGACATTACTAAAGAGGTTATGGGGTCTGTTTAATATTTCCTCTTCCTCACCTCTGTACACCTCATATAATTGACTGTAAGTTGCCTGTATAATCTGTCTTTGTGTATAGTGTCATGAAGTGACTGGTGCAGTCCTGAAGAAGGCATGTCTTACAGTGTACCGATTGTTTAGCAATGGAAAATTGAAGCAAAACTTTTGTTCACCAACATCACAAGTATGCATACAGAAACAAGTTCCACACATTTAACACACACACACACCAAACATTTAACACACACACACACACACACAAACATTTAACACACACACACACACACACACGCACACACACACACACACACACACACACACACACACACAAACACACACACACACCAAACATTCAACAAATACACACACACACACACACACACACACACACACTGATGTCCATAATTCACAAAACAATGTTGCAACAACAAAAAACCCAACCATCTCCTTCTAAATGTAGGTAGGTTCCAATGCATTCATCGGGATTGTAGTTACACACGCGCAACATGGCCAGGATGTCTGCAGGATCTTTCCATTTTGGCAAAGCATCCTGCAAGAGAAGGAGGTCTGTGATTACTGGATGGTGACAACAATATAACACAGATGGATCATGATTAAAACACAAACTGGTTTTAAAACCACAAAAGGCAAAGAGCAGTAGAAACCAGCACCCACCTGAATCACTGCTTACATTCTGAGTCAAATGACCAACTGCAATACAAGCAATCAGTTTAAGAACTCTTCACCAGACAAATATGAGGCATTAATGTGACAGCTGACACCAAAGTAGCTGATCCAACACATCAACTGCTGTTCTGTGTCCTACCTCCTCAAACAGCAAAGAATAGATACATTATATTCATCACTCTTTCCTACCGCCTGACCACAACTCGGAAAAAAAAAAATTGCCTCTGCCCTTACTCTGTATGAAGTGTCTTTTGATATCTGTTAAAAAAACATCACAAACACACAAGATCTCACTGGAACGCAAACTTGGACATGGAAATGAGAGTCTTTCTCAAGCAAACTTAGTAAAGCTTTGCAGACTATGAAAGGAAGGCTACAGGCGAATAGAGAAGCTGGATACAGCATTGTTACATCTGCAAGGTAACTTTTCTATCATATGATCATAACTTGTTCTTAAATGTAACCGTGTGTAATCACAGTTCCAAAATATAATAACATAAAATAGTTGCAAAATATTCTTTCGCTTTCTTTTGTTTTGTTTTGTTTTGTTTTGCCTGTCTTCAGTTTTGGGCCATTTAATTAGTGGTACACTCATGTCATGCATTCTGGTTCTGTCTCAGACTGATAACAAGCAGTCAAGGGAACTAACAATATCATCACAGGGCACTCCTCCAGAGAAGTCACTGCACTACTTGCCGAGCCACCTGGGTGGTGTTCAGTGGTGCCTGTTTTGATCCAACCAATGTACATCACCACTTACTCTGCCTCATACTGATCAATATAATTGTATAGTTGCACAGCCAGCTTGAATGACTTTTTTTTTCAATTCTGCCTAAACTGTGAGAAAATAGTTCTCTTTTAATGTATCCTGCTGTTCCCAAATAAAGAGCATCTTCGAGTTAACGTCTTGTAAATATATGTCCTGAAATTTTTTTCATCAGACTTCTGAGCATAATCTTCATACAAATATCTGTCTCTACGCCTTTGTATTTACAGTACAGGCAAGGTGAGGGAGAATCACAAAATCAGCTTATCATATATCACAAGATGTAAAATTGTCAGGGCTTCAGGAATTGTGTAGCAGAGGAGAAAGGATTTAGGAGTTCGGTCAGAGTGTGCTCAGTGACCTTCCAACCCATGTGACATCAGATCAATGGAAGCCCAGAATGGTTTGGCTTCACTGAACAAAATTTTGAATATTCTTATCCTCCTATCAACCATACCCACGCTGGGCTAAACTCACTTTTCCTTTGTGTCATAAAATCAGTGACATCGTCAAACCTGTTCAAACCTTTTGACAAGCGTATACAACACACTCACCTCAACATGGTGTACCATATTCTTGATCAATGGATGATGCAGTTCCCAGCCAACAGGAAGTCTCAGCCAGTTCCCTGAGAACTTGTCGAAGAAGAAGTGGACGTACCGTCTCTCCTGGAGAAAAGAAGACACAGACAGTAGGAAACCTAATCAAGGTTTTATTTCTTACCATATCAAAACTGTCACTCTGCCTTTCTTGATTTCTCAGCGAGTCATGCGAGTTCCTAAGAAGTTTGTATTCATTGATACTTTTTTATTTATATGTACTTTACAGAATGATTGTTCACCTCAATTAAGTAAGTTTCCACACGTCCTGATACTATTTTAGTTACATGTACTTTACATAATGATTTTCACCTCCATTAGGTATGTCTCCACCTGTCCTGATACTATTTTAGTTACATGTACTTTACATACTGATGTCTCACCTCCATTAGGTATGTCTCCACCTGTCCTGATACTATTCTAGTTATATGTACTTTACATACTGATGTCTCACCTCCATTAAGTATGTCTCCACCTGTCCTGATACTATTTTAGTTACATGTACTTTACATGATTTCTCACCTTCATTAGGTATGTCTCCACCTGTCCTGATACTATTCTAGTTACATGTACTTTACATACTGATGTCTCACCTCCATTAGGTATGTCTCCACCTGTCCTGATACTATTCTAGTTACATGTACTTTACATACTGATGTCTCACCTCCATTAGGTATGTCTCCACCTGTCCTGATACTATTCTAGTTATATGTACTTTACATACTGATGTCTCACCTCCATTAAGTATGTCTCCACCTGTCCTGATACTATTCTAGTTATATGTACTTTACATACTGATGTCTCACCTCCATTAAGTATGTCTCCACCTGTCCTGATACTATTCTAGTTATATGTACTTTACATAATGATGTCTCACCTCCATTAAGTATGTCTCCACCTGTCCTGATACTATTCTAGTTATATGTACTTTACATAATGATGTCTCACCTCCATTAAGTATGTCTCCACCCATCCTGATACTATTTTAGTTACATGTACTTTACATAATGATGTCTCTCCTCCACTAAGTATGTCTCCAACCGTCCTGATACTATTTTAGTTACATGTAATTTACATAATGATGTCTCACCTCCACTAAGTATGTCTCCAACCGTCCTGATACTGTTTAGTTATATGTACTTTACATAATGATGTCTCACCTCCATTAAGTATGTCTCCACCTGTCTTGATACTATTTTAGTTATATGTACTTTACATAATGATGTCTCACCTCCATTAAGTATGTCTCCACCTGTCTTGATACTATTTTAGTTATATGTACTTTACATAATGATGTCTCACCTCCATTAAGTATGTCTCCACCTGTCTTGATACTATTTTAGTTATATGTACTTTACATAATGATGTCTCACCTCCATTAAGTATGTCTCCACGCGTCCTCTCTTTGGATGTTTGAGGAAACCCTCTCTGTCATCACTCTGTCCTCGGCCGTTGGCCCGGGAACCATGGGCTGCATTCTGGCTGTAAGACGACTGCTGGTTCTGTGGGGATAACCAAGCAGAGGGGTTATCCTGACATTTCTATGAACCATTTCTCTCACTCCTTCTGCTCATATATTGCATCTCCACACAACCATCCTTTTCAAAGATTACTCATCTTGTTTGTCACCGTACAGTTACAGAAATTCCTCTTCTTTCTACTCTTTTCACACAAAAATGATTCCCGTTACTCAGATTTGCTGGGCAAGTATTACATGACCACGGCAAAATGTTGTCATGAACATCTCATTCAGTGATGTGCATTAAGTCCATGCCATACATATACACACAAGAGTAAAAAAAAAATTAGCAGTCACTGACAAATCTGACTGAATGTAAAGTTGCAAGACCTATATTTTTTCATACTTGGAATTCATCCTCATTCTTTCAGTTTTCCCTCACATAAAATGCTAAAATTAAAAAAAAAGTACTCACTCAACAACAACAGCATCTCAACGTTTCAACAACATCAGCTAAAATTCACTGAAACGTTACAGGTCAACTTCTTTTGGATGTTTTTCTTTTCTTTCTTTCTCTTTTTTTTTTTCTTTTTTTTCTTGTTGTTGTTGCTGTCTGATCTTCCGTGGCTCCCCTCCATCCCCCCCCCCCTCCTTCAGTGGCACTACTTTCACTCCGCTCCTCCCCCCTCCAAAAGACAGCCATGTTTGTCCTACTGCGGTCTTGGTACCAGCAGTCTTCCAGTAGAATTCAATTTACATCAGGATGAGGCAAGAAACCATCGGAGATATTGCCCTGCTGTTACGACACTGTGGTGATGCCCTGCTGTTACGACACTGTGGTGATGCCCTGCTGTTACGACACTTTGGTGATGCCCTGCTGTTACGACACTGTGGTGATGCCCTGCTGTTACGACACTGTGGTGATGCCCTGCTGTTACGACACTTTGGTGATGCTCAGTGGTGCCTCTTCTGACCCAACACATGCAGGACATCATCTGCAGATGACAATAATTTGCTCCATTTGCGGATTCAGCATGAATGAGGATGCCCCCCCCCCCCACCCCCCTCTCCAGAGGGTACCACCATCTCTGTCCAACAACAGTGTCCGGAGGCTTGCCAGAACTGATGGCTCTGACAAAACCTCATCACAAGAACAGGGCATGCTGGGCCACGAATCAACTTTGTGAACAGAAAGGCAAATCATGGGAAAACATGGGTGTCAGGTATTTAAATCAAACATGCAGCTGTCTTCAGTCTTAAAACTCAGAAACAGAATCTTGTGGCCGCCTTGGCTTAAGGCTGTGTCAGGCCAA
>JAMYXO010003429.1:12500-20210 GCA_033310375.1 Conus canariensis | reverse complement strand
AAAACTTATAATCTAAACTTAAAATTTAACCCCTTCTTAAATTATCCCAAAATTTAACTTAAAAAATACAATATAACTTAAATTTAAAAACAAATAATTCCCTACCTTATACAAAAAATTTTAACCCCCTTTAAAATTTTAAAATACTTTAAATTAAAACTTATCCCAATAACTTAACAACATTAAACCACTAAATTTAATTATAAATATAATTTATCATACCCAATTAAACCAAACTTTTTATAAATATAATTTAAACCTTTACTTTAAAATTAACTTATCTAAACCTAATTATCAATTTAACCTAACTTAAAAATTTAAATCAAATTTTAAAAATTTATAAATAATTTAAACCCTTAAACAAAAAATAAACCCCCTTATACATAATTAAACCTTACCATATAATTTCCCCATTATACTTAACTTTAATTTTTATAATTTAATTAAATATTTTTAATATACCCCTTCCAAATTTAATTAATACCATAATTAATTATACCTATAACATTATAACCCATATACCTTATACATATAACTAAACCCTTAAAACATATAAACCTTCATAACCCTTATACTATAATTTAACCTTTATCCCATATCCCATTATACCCCTTATACACTATAATTTTACTCTTATAAAAACTAATTTAAACCCCATTATACCACCATTAACCTTAAATATAATAACCAAACCTAATTAACCTTTAATATAACCTTAACCCTTCATAATATAACCCCCTAACTTAATACCATAATAACCTTTAATACCACCTTAAAATTTTAACATTTTTTACACTTAAAATAATTTAACTTTAAATAATATAAATCCTTTATAAAACTTAATAATTTATTATCCATATAATTTAATCCTTTATACCCCATAACTTTAATCCTTATACACTATAACCTTACACTTATACAATTACTTAAACTTCATACAAATAATTAACTTATAACATTAACCCTCTACACCCCTTATAAACATTAACTCCAAACCCCTTTATACATATAAATTTAAAACCCCCCTTATACCACTATCCAACCTTTAACTTATACTATCAATTTAACCCTTATACATCAAACCCTCAACCCCTTATACAATATAAAACTTAACCTTTATTAAATTATATTTTAAACCCTTATAAACATATAAACCCTTAACTTATAAATATATACCTAATTATACATATAACTTTATACTTATCATATAAATTTAATCCTTCATACAAATCAACCTTATACCATTACACATATTAATTAACATTATAACAATAACCTTTAACTTATACTACAAATCTAACCCCTTTATACATTATCAAAATCCCTTACTTTATACCCCATATAACCTTAACCCTTCTACAAATCAAATTTAACTTATACACTATACTTAATTATACCACTATAACTCTTAACCTTATACATATTAACCCTTACACTTATACACATAAATTAACTTCCATTACACCTAAATAACATTATTAACATATAATTTACACTTTAGACCATATAAATATAACCTATACAATAAAATACACCCTTTATTACATTATAACTTTTAACCTTTACCATATCAAATTTTAATCTTATTCTAATACCTTATAAATTTACACACTAATAACTAACTTTACCATATGATTTTAACTTTTAAACCCATATAACCTCTCAACTTATACTCTATCAAATCATAACTTAGCATTAATAATCTAACATTATACCATATACTTACCCTATTAACTTCTTCAAGCGCAGCTCTAAATACTTATACATATAACTTCACCTTATACATATCTAATATAAATTCTACATAATTTCTAACCTTATCCTTATCAATCTAATTAATACCTATAAATCAAATTATCCATATAAATCAAACTAATATACATATAATCAAACATATACCTCTAAATCTACCACTTAAACATATACCTCTAAACTTATACTATAATCTAATATATACATATAATCTAACCTCATAACTTAATAACATCTAAATATTATACATATCACATTAACCAATATACATCTTAAATTTTAAACCTCATACCATATAAATTCAAAACTTATACCAAATAAATTTAATTATACCTATCAAATCTAATTATAAACCATCTCAAACTCTAACTTCTACATATAAATCAAACATATACATATACATCTAACCCCCCTTCTACAAATACATCTAAACTTATACAAATACATCTAATCCTTATACAATAAACCTTTTACCACTTAATACCATATCAATTTAATTTTACACAATTATTTAACTTATACACATAATTTCAAAAAATACACATAAAATTATCTAATTATAAATCACATAATTATACATTAATTAACATATACCCAAATAATAAAACTTATAAATCCTTTAACCCCCTTAACAACACCACTTTAACCTATACAATATAATTAAACTTCCATACATATAACTTAACTTTACACCTATAACTATAACCTTACATTACCCCTTAACCCTTTATCATTATAACTTAACCTTTTATACATTATATTTTACAAACTTATACATTATATTTTAACATTTCATAATCTAATTTTACATTATATATAAATAACATATACATAAACTTTTAACTTATAAATATCAAATTTTAATTATACCTATAAACCCTTAACTTCTACTATAACTTATTATACCCCCCTATAACTTTAACTATACATATAACTATAATTATACCTAAAATTAATTCATACTATAACCCTTATACTTATACCTATACCTTTAAACTTATACATATAACTATAACTTTCATACTTATTTAATTAACCCCCTATATAAATTATAACTCTAACACTTTCATACATAACTTTACATATTAACATTATACTTTTACTCTTATAACATCTAACTTTACATTTATTTTCTTCTTTCTTACTTACCACTTATACAACATAACTCTTAACCCATTATACCTATAACTTAACCTTATACCTATCCAACTTAACTTTATATATAACTTAACTTATAATATAACTCCTTAAACTATACATATAACTTAACTTCCCATACATATCCAACTTAATTCATACATATAACCTTCTAACCTTATACATATAACCCTTTTAAAACCTTATAACCATATCAATTCTAACAAAACAAAAAAACTAATAATAATAATCTCTCTCATTTTTCTTCTCTTTCCTCTCATTCTATTTTTCTTTTCCTCCCCTTCATTTTTTTTTTATTCCTAATTTTTTTTTCTCTTTCCTCTCTCCTAATTTTTCTCTATTTATTCCTCTCATCCCTATTTTTTCTTTCTATTCTCCTTCCTTCATCCTTTTTTTATCTCATTCCTCATCCTATTTTTCTCCTCTTATCCTCCATTTCCTATTCTCTTTTTCTTCTCTCATCCATATTTTCTCTATTCTCTCATCCTATTTTTCTATCCTCCATCCTATTTTTCTTCTTTCCTCCTATCTATTTTTCTCTCTTCCCCTCATCCTATTTTTTTCCTCTTCCTATCTATTTTTCTCTTATCCTCATCCCTATTTTTTATCCTATCTCTATTCCTATCCTCCATTTTTCTCTTTCCTCTCTCTATTTCTCACCATCCCTAATTTTTTTTCTCCTTCTCCTATTATTTTCTCTATTTCCCCCATCCTATTTTTTCTTCCTTATTATTTTCTTCTTCTCTCATCTATTTTCTCTTCTCCTCATCCTTTTTTCTCTTTCCTCTATCCTATTTTTTCCTCTTCTCATCCTATTTTTTCTTTTTTTTCCTCTTTCCCCTATCTATTTTCTTCCTCTCATCCTATTTTTTCCTTTCCTCTCATCCTATTTTCTCTCTTCCATTCACTTCTCTCTCTCTCATTTTCTCTCTACTCCTCATCCTATTTTTTATTCTCTCTCTATTCTTTTCTCTCTTCCTCTCATCTTTTTTCTTCTTATCCTCCCCCTATCCTATTTTTCTCTATTCTCCTCATCCTATTTTTCTCTATTCTCTCATCCTATTTTCTATTCTCTCCCTATTTTCTCTCCTCTCATCCTCATTTTTCTCTATCCTCTCATCCTATTTTTTCTCTCTCTATCTATTTTTCCTTCCTCTCATCTCTTTTTCTCTTCCTCATCCATTTTCTCTATCCCTATTTCTCTCATCTCCATCCTCATTTTTCTCTTATTCCTCCTATCCTATTTTCTTCTTTTCCTCCCTCATATCTATTTTTCCTCATTCCTCCTCCTATTTTTCTTTCCTCATTCCCTCATTCTATTTTTTCTATTATTTCTCCTCCTATCTATTTTTTTCTCCTTCCTCTATCCTATTTTTTCTCTCATTCTCTCCCTACATTTTTTTTCTCATCTATTTTCTCACCATCCATTTTCTCCTCTCATCCTCATTTTTCTCTCCCTCATTTCTCCTCATTTTTCTCTTCTCCCATCCTCATTTTTCTCTATTCCTCCTTCCATTTTTCTCTCCTTCCATCCTATTTCTTCTATTCCTATCCCATCATTTTTTCTTTCCTCTCATCTATTTTTTTCTTTCTCATCCTATTTCTTTATCCTCTATCTATTTTTCTCTTTCCTCTTCTTTTCTCACTCTCATCCTATTTTTCTCTCTTCTCCTCAATTTTTTTTCTATTCTTCATCTATTTTTCTCTTCCTCTCATCCTATTTTTCTCTATTCCTTATCCTATTTCTCTCTCCTCCCCATCCATTTTTCTCTCTCTCTATCCTATTTTCTCTCTTCCTTCATCCCTATTTTTCTACTCTCCTTATTTTTCTCTATCTCCATCCTATTTTTTTCTACTATTCTTATCCTATTTTTCTCTTTCCTCCCTCCTATTTTCTTTTCTCCTCATCTATTTTTCTTCTCTCTATCTATTTTTCCTTACTATTTTCTCTCCATCCATTTTTTCTCTATTCCTCCCATCCTATTCTTCTCTATTTCTCATCCTTTTTCTCTTCCTCTCATCCTATTTTTTCTCTTTCCCTATCTATTTTCTCTTCTCTATCTTTTTTCCTCCTCACCCCCTATTTTTTCTCTTCCCTATCCTATTTTTTTTCTCCCCTATCTATTTTTCTCTATTCCTCCTCATCCTATTTTTCTCATTCCTCCCTCATATTATTCCCCTTCTTCTATTTCTTTTCTTTCTTTTCTCCCTCTATTTTTTTTCCTATCCTATTTTCTTTCTCTTCCTATTTCTCATTCCCTCTCTATTTTTTTTCTATCCTCCCTCATCCATTTCTTTCTCTCTCTATTTTCTCTCTCCATCCTATTTTTCTCTTTCCTTCCCTATTTTTCTATTCTCTCTCCTATTTTTTTTCTTCCTCACCTTTTTCCTTCTATCATTTTCCTCTCATCTATTTTTCTCTCTCCCTCATCCTTTTTTCTCTTCCTCTCATCCTATTTTTCTTCTCCATCCCATTTTTCTCTTTCCTCTCATCCTATTTTCTCTATCTTCATCTATTTTTCACTTCTCTATTTTTTTCTTTCCCCCTATCCTATTTTTCTTTTCCTCCCCCATCCCTTTTTCTTTTCCTCCATCTATTTTTCTCTTCCTTCCCATCTATTTTTTCTCCTCTCTCATCCCTTTTTTCTATTTCTCCTCATCCTTTCTTTTTTTCTATTCCTCTATCCTCATTTTTTCTTTCCTATCCTATTTTTTCTCCTATTCTCCCATCTATTTTTTCTTTCCCTCACCCTATTTTTCTCTTCTCTCATCCTATTTTTCTCTATTTTTTCTTTCTTCCTATTTTTTTCTTCTCTCCTCTATTTTTCTATTCCTATCTATTTTTCTTTTCTCTATCTATTTTTTTCTCTTCCTCCCATCCTATTTTTCTCTTCCTCCCCTCATTTTCTTTTCTTTCCTCCTCATCCTATTTTTCTCTCATTCCTCTCATACCTATTTTTTCTATCTCTCTCTTTTCTCTTCCCTATCCTATTTTTTCTCTTCTCCTCCTTCTTTTCTTCTCTTTCCTATCCCTATTTTTCTCTTTCCTCCTATCCCTATTTTTTCTCTATTTCCTCTTCCTTATTTTTTCTTCCTCCTCTATCCTATTTTTTCTATTCCTCTCATCCTATTTATTCTCATTCTCTCATCCTATTTTTTCTCCTTCCATCATCTATTTTCTCTTCTCTTTCCTATCTTTTTCTCTTTCCTCATCCTATTTTTTCTTCTATCTCTCCTCATCCTCCTATTTTTCTCTATTCTCTCATCCTATTTTTCTCTTCCTCTCATCCTATTTTTTCTTTCCTCTCCTATTTTTTTCTCTATTCTCTCATCCTATTTTTCTTTTCCTCTCATCCTATTTTTCTCTTTCTCTATCCCTATTTTTCTCTATTCTCCTCATCCTTATTTTTTCTTTCTCCTCATTCCTCATTATTTTATTCTCTTTCCTCTCATCCTATTTTTTCTCTTTTCCTCTCATCCTATTTTCTTCTATTCCTCTATCTATTTTTCTCTATTCCTCCTCATCCTATTTTTTCTCTTCCTCTCATCTCATATTTTTCTTTCCTCTCATTCTATTTTTTCTTCCTAAACTATATTTAATAATATTATACTATACTATACATTTATAACTCTATATATAATAACCTTTATATACATATATATATTTAACAAATTTATAATATAATTTAACTATATAATTATACTTAATATACACTTAACTTTATAATAAAATATAACCTTTACTTATAACTATACTTTAAATAAATATAATTAACTATATATAACTACACTATATATAAATTTAACATACTATAATTTAACATTAATACACTATAATTATATACTATATAATTATATATACTATATACCTACTTAAATAATTTAACTTATACATATATACTAACTTATAATATACTTAACTATTAAATACTAACTATATATACCTTATACTATATAACCTATCTATAATACTACCTTATACATATAATTACACTCTTATACATATAATAACTATATACAATATACTATTAACTATACTATATATAACATAAACTATATACTATATTATACCATAATATATAATACTACCTATTATAACCTATCACTTAATACTTTATATATAATATACTTATACATATATTATATTAAATACTTAACTATACCTATATATTACTATATAACCTATAACTCTAAATATACTATACTATAATATATCATATACCTATACTATTATATACCTATATAAAATTTAAATATATAAATCCTATAACCTATATATACCTATACCCTATATCAATACCTATACTCTATTATATACCTATACCTATATATACTATACCTATAACTACTACCTAAAATACCAATTATACATATAACCTATACCAATACTATACTATACTCTATACTAATACCTACATATACCATATTATACCTATATATACTATACTATAATATACTATACTATATACCTATACCTATACCTTATACTATACCTATACTATACTACTATACTATATATATATCAACTATACCTATACCTACACTATAACCTATATCCTATATATAACCTATATATTACCTACTATACTATATATATACCTATAACTATACTATACCTATACCTATATATATAACTAAACCTATAATACCACTATATCATACTATACATAACATAATATAACTATATATACCTATATACCTATACCTATATATACCTTATACTATAATATACTATACTATAAACCATACTATAATACCTATACCTATACATCTATATATATACCACTATATAACCTATAC